>WAAE01011299.1:375-64979 GCA_013400495.1 Nicator chloris | reverse complement strand
GGCCCCGCCGCGTCCCGGGCCCGCCCGCGGAGCCCGCCGGGGCCGCGAGCTGCGCGCAGGCAGCACCTCGAGGGCTGGGACTTTCTGCGGTGCAAAGCGAAGGTGTGTTAATGCGGTCCTGGCCCCGCCGGCAGCCGGGAGAGTGCGACCAGCCGTGTCGTCTTGTCCCCGCGGCTGGGAACAGCACGGCTCTGCTACGTGCATCTACGCCGTTCCCCAAGTGTACGAACTAGAGTCCTGCTCCAGCCCGCACTGGGTTTTCACACCAGCAGTTCCCTGATGTTGCTATCAACAAATGACAGGGAGCGCAGGCACTTGCACATCTCGTCAGACAGAGAAGATGTTTTGAAATCAAGCAGGAACTGCCACGTAAGAATCCCAGCCATCACTCGAGTCAGGAAGAGCAATTTCCAAATAATTAAAACAAGTACAATAAAACCCTTTGACATTCTTGACGTTAACCCATTAAGTATCGTGAAGGCTTTGACAAGAATTGTACTGGGCTTAGGGCACATTTCCTATGCATAGTAAAATGGTTTTTGTGCAAGACAATTTATCCTCGACTAATGTATTTTAATCTTACATTGCTAGGCTTTAGCTTTATTAGGAGCTGCCTGACTAATGTCCCAGGCAACAGACTGAGAATGTATATGTTTGTGTGCTCTGGTTTTGAAGTCTTACATCCTTTTAAGCATAAAATACCAGCAAAATTCTATCCCTTTAAGGATAAAAGCCTAGCAAACACATTTCTCTATCATGCCAACAGAGGCAGCCAAAATTCTTGGACAGACAAGGCAAGTCATGTAAGAGATTTCCCCATCCAAGCAAGCCTGGCACACCTTCAACATCAGCTTCCTGGAGGAAAGGCACGAACACAACTACAGGTAGGCTCATTTGTCAGTCAGATCGGGGAGAACTATAAAAACACCAAGAGTGGGTTGCTTTCCAAATGAAGTCAACTGCTATCAAAAACTGCCTTCTCAGCATAGTTTTGGCCCTTCCACAAGATGCAATATGCACAATGGGTTTCCACAGATATCCCAAACACCACCATGTCCTGATAAAAGGTAGACAAGCTGAGAACAGGAGCAACCTGATCTTAAGCCACTGTCACTAGTGAAGTAAGATGCTGAGGCCTCTGCTGCAGGCAGCAGCCCACCTTGGGGCTGGCTCACCAAAAATGAGAGCATACCTTGAGAGTAAAATCCTGTGGACTTTGCAGCAAACCAGCAGTACATCTGGCAGTAGAGCCCTCTGGTGTCTTCACCACCTCAGTGCAGTGGTTGCTCAAAATTCCCCTTTCCATTTGGTAGGAGAAGGAGGCACCACCAGGACTAAACCCCTCAGGACAGTTATTTTTCTCACTCCATTCACCTGACTCTGTCCTTATGCTCCCACAGAATGCCACAACTGCACATGCTGAGCATACAAGAGCAGGTCAAATTCAGGGAAAGTTCAAGCTGGGGAGATTTTCTAGTAATTGGTTTGTAGGGTTTCATAGAGACACAAGGTGGGCATCCAGGGAGGATGGAACAAGAGAAGTAGGGGTTTTGTTCACTAGCCTTTGTGAAAAACAGTGCTGCAAAGGTCAACATCCCCCTTGGGTGCAGCATAATTTTTAGGCTACAACATTGCGTTGAGACGAATAGGGTAAATGAGAAGTGGGCAGTTGTCTTGGGCACCATGAAGACTCAGGCATCTTTATCGTTGACACAGAAACTATTTGGACTTCTAAAGAGGTTGAGGTTTTATATTTTTAATTCAGAAAGCAAAATATTGGGTCCTTCTAGAGATTTTGTAGCTGCAATCTTGCACGCGGCAGTTTGATTCCCAGTCACACTACCAGCTCAGAAGATGTTGCAATACTTGGACACACCAAAGGCATGTCAGCAGCACTAGGCTGGTTTAAACTTTTGAAAGTGGTAGTAAGAACTTCTGACTCATTTGTTCAGAAGACTAATTACCTTCCCATTGAAAGGGCCGAAGTTCAAATAAGTTCAGTGTGACCAGTCTGGATCTCCGGTGATCTTTCGGTACGCAAAGAATTTCAGCTGCCCAGGTGTGGATACGCTGGCTGCTGCATCCCAAAGTGAGATTCAGCATTATATGGAAAGTGCTCCTCAGACAGGATTCTTTAAACCGCCCTCAGAAAAGACAGGATCAAACAGTTCAGAGCAAAACGCACCCCTGCAACACATACAGTGCCTGCATGGGATGAGCTCTGACGGCAGTCCTTAGCTTTAATCCAGAAGGGGCACCACACCTCTCCTGGGCTGGGAGGAAGGGCAGGTGTCTGCAGCTGCACTCCATTCTGCAAGCCTTACAGCCATGGTCATTTGCCTATGAGACAAGAACACCCACTGCAGAAAACAAAGTCCCTTTATATGTCAAAGGCTGGGTGGAAACAATTTTCGGCTTGTTGGAGACAGGAACATCAATTATCCTTACAGACAGTTCAGACAGGGACTGATTAAGTACCATAGCAGGATGGTAAGTGCCAGCTGAAACTCTGAAAGAGGGAAATAGAACCACATTTTAAAAAAGTTCTTAGGGCAAATTTAAGTGAATGGGAAGTTGGCATTTTTATGGGGAGAGCACCAAGCGCTGCAATTCTTTCCTTCCCCACCCAATCAAGTGCCTGCAAAAGGCATCTTGTTGACAGCAGTAAGGAAAAACATGACAGAAAACAGGCTGACAGACAGAGCAGGAATTCACCTAGGATCAGGCCACTCCACGTAATTTCTGTATTCAAAATTCAATGTGCTGCACTGCAGTAACAGCTCAGATCAAAGGCAGAATTCGCAGGATCTCCTAGTGCTATCTCCAGCTGCTAGGAACAAGCAGCAAACCTTAAGAGGGCCTTGCTCATATTGCTGGGGAAATCGGAGTGCTAGTGTTTCTAATCACAGAAACAGGAGTTCATTTACAAAGCAAGGCTATAATCCTGTAGCAGTAAAGCAGGTGTGAAATGCACATCCCTGGCAGAGGAGCCTCTGGGGCTGCAGGATGTACAGCGTGCTGCAAAGAACACACCCGTCAAAGGAGCCGAGAGCTGGCATCAGGTATCCCTGTCCCTGCAGGACCACTGGGAGACTGCAACCAACTGTTTTGACAAGCAGGCTCAGGGAGGTGACTCTAGTGTTGCTCCTCAAACACATACAACTCCAAAAGCAGTGGGAATGAGTGACGCAATGAGGCCGCTGCCTTGCCAGCTGGAAGGGAAGCACTGGCAATAGTGCTTGCCTCCAGCATGAGTGGGAGGGAAGAACACATGGCAGGCGAATGCCACGCCACCCGCTTTTTCCCGATCAGCTCCATCCTGCTGATTTCAGCAACAAGCTGAATTAGGACCCATGGCTAGGACTTAGTAGGAACTATTGCCCCATGGAGAAGCAAGATTCAGCTGATCAGCTTCCCCTCTTGGAGACACTAAGGAATAAGGCTGCCCCTATATTTCAGCTGATTATTGCTTAGCCAGGGGCAGCCACCTGCTTGTATTCCTCTGCTGTGCAAAAGCAGCAGCACCAACTTCCCACTGAGCTCAAAACACTTCCTGACTTTCTTCTTGCAGCCCCCATGCCCTCGTGTGCTGAGAGTGGAGTTTTGTAACAGATGTGTAGAGTCATGCCTGACATGGAAGGGAAACATTACTTGGGATTTCTCAAAGGACACAAGCCAAGGATACTCTGTCAGCCTAAACCAAATTTCACCTCACATAACAAAGCTGTGGAGCCCATGGCCGTGGTACAGTTTGGAAGCCAAGAGCACAAATGATTTCAGAAAGAGATCTGACAAATTCCTGGAGGCTAAAGACACTGGTAACTGTTAAACACAATGGTGCATGTGCAATCTTCATCTCAGAAAGTTTCTCCACAGCTGTTTGCCAGAAATGAGGAGGTTACGCCAGGGGACAGAGGACTTTGTAATCACGGAGTTACTCAATGGATCTGTCCTTGATAGCTATGCAAGATGAGATACTTCACTGCAGAGACAGAGCCAGAGCACCCAAGGCAGTTCTTTGGTTTAAACACTTACTTCCACACCAGCCAAGGGTGTTACCTGGAGTTCACAAGTGCACCTTGGTTCTGCATAGCCAACACAGAAGTATTTGCTGTCTTTACAACATATTGGATCTTGTCCTTTGTTCTAAGACAGGATCAACTGCAATCTCTACATGAATCCTGACAGGTTTTAAAACTTTTCTTCAAACCATCCATGACAAAGTCTCTAGAACTTCCCTGGGTGCTCTGTTTCCAAGTCCAAATAGTCTCACTGCTTGAAACAGCCTTCCTAACACTGACCTAACCTTTACCTTGCCACAAATGGAAAAAACAAAAAAGATACTACCAAACCGTTATAGACTAGCATCTCTGTCTTGTTTACTCTTAGGCAGTATTAAAAGCATAGAGTCAAGCAGAATACAAGTTAGCACCCAGCCAGCAGGTATCAGTTCTTCTCACATTGCACTACACCACTCCAAAAAGCATAACTGTGTTTGCATGCTTTATGTGCAGTAAGATTATACATACATATGATGTTTTGATCAGAACTGAAAGAAACAGGAATAGCAGGCTTCCCAGAGGACAGACACAAGGAAAGACTGTTCAGCCAGTGGTAATTTTCATTCTCATCCAAACCATGACAAACCTGCATAAAGGATATATGTATGAGTATATGGGAAAACAATTTAAAGGTGAAATCTAAAGTGACAAATGTGCTTGAGATCAGCAGTGGCTGTCGAGTAAGCCAGCCCTTTAGTCTTCCCTTGGGGGAATGTCCAGCATAAAACTGTTTGAAGTTACTCTACCGTTTTAAGTTATTGCGTCTCTCTGTCTGTCACCAGTGAAATCCTCTTCCTATTTGGTAGTTCAGGAATGACAGTTTATCTCCTCAAGGCGCAGAGTTTTCAGACTTGCTGGCTGTTTGCAGGGGTTCAACCTCACAGTGTAACCATGCTTGCTGCATCCTGATGCTGTGAGGAGGTGACAAGTGGCTCTGGCGCTCACTAAGCCCGTGGTGAGTCATGCAGTGCATCTGAATACAATCCCTAAGCAGTTGTAGTCATTTGTCTTTGTTTGCGATTTGAAAGTCAGTTCTGATTTTAGAAGAAAATAATTATTTTGTAGGTTTTAAATACTATTCTTCATGGTACTATTGTCCATGCAATTTTAGGAGAAACAGGTTCTACAGTATGACATTTCCCTCTGGCACATGTGCAAAAGGAAAGGAAAGACATAGGCCATGCTCTCCATTGTCCCCACTCATGGGGGCTTCTTTTAAAACAGAGCGGCGGGGAAAAAGACTGAGAAGGTTATCTTTAAATCCATTCACACCTCTGCTTCTTGCTAGCACTTCAGGCTTACTTACATTTCTGCTATTAAAAAGGCACGATGTCTTATTCCCAGCCAGCACTACTTGACAATGGAAACTCCCAGGTAAAGAGTTTCTCTTTTCTTATTTAATATTTTTTTCTTAAGGGTTCCTCTGCAGGTAGACAAAAACCTTGCCATTCACATAGCTCTCCTCAGCACCACAAGCTCCTGTCTTCACCGTGCACACTGCCATGGCTGAGGTCCTGCTCCCAGCATCTCCCGTGGCCTCCATACCACATCCACTCATGGATGAGTGGGCAGCAAAACAAGCTGCCCCAGCCATCTCAGCAGGGAGCAGCTCTTACACCATCACCCTCCAGGCCAGTTCCAGGAAAAGGGGCTTTTGCAAACAGTTTCCCTACATCACCCTTTTCTTATATAAGCAGGCAAAGATTTTTTCCCCTTCCCCCTGCAATAACTGGGGAAGGCATTAGTGAGCTGCAGGCCTGCCCTATTGCAAAGTACGTTTGAGATAAGAGACTAGTAATGCCCTGACATAAAGTGAGAACTTTCTATTTGTAGGCAAATCAAAAAAGAAGCCATTTTAAGATTAAGTTTTTTGTTGTTTTTTTCCCCCTAAAAATAAGAAAACAAAACCTAGGGATTTTGGCATAAACTAACATTTAAAGATCTGAGCAGTATAATGTAGTGTCAATCCCTTTCCTTTGTCACTTACAACTTCTTTTGCTTGATTTCCCTTCAAAAGCTGATCAAAGCTCCATTTTTTAAAACATTACAGCATTCTGTTCATTCTTTGACTGACCAAAAGTATTGCTGAAATGCTCATAAATAAATTAGAAAAAAAAATTAAAAACTCCACCCAGCTCGCCTCAAATCAAGTAAGAACCAGCTCCAGAAAAACTCATATTGCTTTGAATACTTTTTCTTGCAGAGGTGTCACATCACTGCAGTCTACCAGGTTCAACAGCAATGGCAAATGTGGCAGCATATAATGCAAATATATATATATTTAAGATTAATAGTAATTTTTTAGGATTTACAGTAGAGAGCACTAGGCAATGAGAACTGACATTTCTGAA
This sequence comes from Nicator chloris, assembly GCA_013400495.1. Taxonomy (NCBI): domain Eukaryota; kingdom Metazoa; phylum Chordata; class Aves; order Passeriformes; family Pycnonotidae; genus Nicator; species Nicator chloris. The sequence continues at coordinate 58,567 of WAAE01011299.1, read as the reverse complement.
CTGTGTCATGAAGTGTGTTTGATCATGACATGGGGCCCCGACATGGTGCATTGAGGTCCAGCACAGGGCCCCTTGTGAGTCAGAAATTAAGGGCACAGCAAGATGGGAAGGGGAAGGCCAGCTCTCTGCTCTGGGGAATGCACTTGCACAAGGTTATGATTGGTTTAGGATAACTGAGGACTCACCCCACAAGGGCAGCAGCCTCCACAGGGAAACAAACATATCCTATGAACCCCCTGTGGCTTCTGAGTAGCTGTTTCCAGGAATTGGGAAGTTATTATAGACTCCTGCTTTCACACATGGTGAAGGTGGGAGGAAATCATAAAATGTTTGTGGGAAATCTTTCCCTCTAATCAACCCATAATCGTCACTTTTCTCCACCCTTTCCCCCTCTTTCTCTCCCATTACTGGGAGTAGACAAATTATTTATGGTGCATGCAGAGATTATGCTTTTATCCACTTTATCCACTGGAGTTTCATGTACTTTAAGAAATATGAGCTACGAAACTGCCTCTTCCAATTGTTGTAATTTCAAGTATTTTTTGCATTTGCAAATGCCTAAAGGCTGGTAAACTAGCATTGCAGAAACAGTGAGAAGGGCTGGAAACCATTTCTACCTCACATCACAAGCTCTCAAATGACCTGTATCTCATTTAGAAACCTGTCAAAACACCTCTCCAAACAAGGAATTTTTTTCTCCTTTCAGCGTTCCCTGTTGTACATCCTGAAATACCTCAAGGCTGATGTCAGTTGCAAAGGTAAAATAACATTTCCAGTACCTGAAACAGGCTGGCAAGGGCTTGCACTTGACAGCTGCTGGATGCTTGAAGGAGACTGTAAATAAAGGAGTTTATCCCGGGCCTGGGAGGAGGTGTGGGTTAAGGACACACACTTTTATCCTGTAGTTACAAGGACTGTGGAAGGGAAGGGCTAATGACACACTTTCCCTCGCTCCTGCCCCTGTGGGCAGGGCTTGTGTGCAGGAAAGTGCCCGTGGCTGTTGAGCATATGCTGAACAAGCTAGGAGGGGGTCCACTTGTAAGCACAGCTGGTGTAGGCCCCGTTAAAGACTAATCCCGTGATTTTCTGCAGCTGAGTTTAAGGCAGCAAGGTAAACTCTCCACAGATTCGCCATGCCTGAAGTTTGTTACCTCCAAGCACAGAAACTCTGTGGTGCTGGTGGCAGCCCATTGCCTACATATGGACTCCCGTCTAAATTTCAGTTTAGTCTTAGGAAGTCCCTGAATCCCCACACCTCGTGGTGCTGATGGACTATAGCCGGCCAGTCTGGGGCTCCAAGGGTCAGCCCGATCCTGGTTGCCGTAGGTAATCCTGGACAGAGGGTACCGCTCAAGCGGTAATGTCGAAGAGCCTCAGGCAGGCTCCCAGCTGCCGGCTAACCTTAGCAAGCTCTGCTCTAGTGATTTCAACTCTTAGCAGGTTCAGCTCTTAGTGATTTCAGCTCTTATTAGCTTGCTGAGGCCTTCAGCAGACACAGGGAGAGAGAGGAGAAGACTGTATGAAGTTCCACAGATGAGTCCTTTATTGGCTTCTCTGCGAAGGGTTTCAGTGACAGCTCATCTGCTGAATAGGGCAGAAGTGGGGCTTTATATAGGGTATCAGGGTTTTGAGAAATGGTCCAATGGTAAGGGTCAGGGTAAAAGTGACCAATTGTCTTACAGGGAGATATGAAGGGGTCCGAGGGCTAGAGAGGGGTAACTTTGTCCAGTCACCGTGACTAGGCATTTCTTTATCTAGGCAACTGATCTCCAAAGAGGCCTCTCAGGCCTCACGGCTGCAACAATGGACCTGGACAAATCACTTTGTGTCTTTAAGTTCCTACTTTCCAACAGTAAAACGGAGATAATTATATTGACCTTCTTCATAAAATGCCTTGCAAATGCTGGACAACAGCTGAATACTATCATGATTCTTATACAAAATAATCCATTATGGCCTCTGGATGCCAGAGGAGAAATGAATGATGGTGGGAGTCCACATAAGCTCTGTGTGAGATCAATGCAGGCACTATTACAGTGTTGAACTGGTCTCCTAGTGTTTGTTCCCACAAATCCACGTGGAGATGGAAAATCCAAACATATCTGTTGGCTGACAACTGACTGAAGCTGTGTTACAGGGAGGAAAAAAATATCTAACCCCTTTGCATTAACCAAACTACATAGTTTCTGCTTTGATCACAGAAGGAAAAAAGTAATTTTGGCCAAGTTTTCTGCATATGAAGAGAATTGTTTTCAGTTTGTTTTGGGGATTACTTTTGCAGATAAGCCATCTGAGTTTGATATGAAGAAGGCACATTTAAATGCTTAACACTCTGTCAAAGTGAGGCACTCATGAGCTTTAAAAATTAAAAATTGTCTGAGAAGAAAAGCACTGTCCCGTTTGCTGACAATGGGAAAGAAAAATCCCAAACCCGATGCAAGCTCAAAAGAACATCTTCTGTACTTCACTGACCAAGGAGACAAACAGGAGAATGAATTCAAGGTTTTTCTAGGAAAGCTTCAGAAACCAGCTTAATTCTATGCTGTGCTAAAAGCCAGTCCAAATCCACTTGCTACCTTGTTGTTGAGAAACTGCTTCCGAGCCTCCCTCTACACACCCCAGTCATCACCAACCAACGTCCATTAAAGGTTTAGAGGAGCTACCTCCAAAAGACACTTAGTGTACTCAAAGAGAAGTGCATTGCTTTCATTCTTGTAATGCCCCAACTCCTGCATTTTTAACAAGGGTGTGTGACAGCTGTGCTTCACCCACTGGTGAGCAGAGAGCAGCTGTGTGCCACAGGCTTGCCCCAGGTGGTGAGTACCAGCTGTGAGTGCCAGCATCCGCAATGACCCTGTACTGCCCAGGAGTGGAGCTGCAGGGATGGTAGGCACTACTCAGCCTTTTCCAAAGTCCAACAGTGAGGAAGGTTTATATGGGTATTTTCTTCTAAAAAGAACTGGTGGAGAAGCTTGGTGCACAGCCTCTGCAGTCACAGGATGCTGCACACACTGCACAGCCCCACTGGCTTGGGCATCCAGATCAGCATGTAGGAGCTGGACTCCCTGGGGTCACCATCTGTAAAGCACATCTGTGGTACCCTCACCAAGCACAGCGAGGCTGGCATGGTGGCTGTCTTGAAAGACAAGCTCATCAGGGTCCACATGAATTGCACTTCAGGGAACACTCACAGCTGGACACAGGCTGGTTCCTAAGTGCCAGGGTGGTTATTAGTCCTTCCCAGGGCATTTCAGCCACTACCTATGGCTTTTCCAGAGCTGCAGAGCACAGCACTTAACTAATCTCCTAATCACAAGCAGAAGCCTTTATTTTAATGTGATTCCTTCCTTCCTTAGACTCTATGCTTTAAGCCTCATGATGTGTTTCTTGAGGAGACTCGTTGCTCCAGGTACGTTCTCATTTTGTGAATGAAAAATGCCCCAATGACATACCAGCAGATAGAAGTGCCATGTGTCTCAGTGAGGCTTTTGGTTGCAATAACCCATCACCTTAAACACAACACCATATAGCCCAATCATTCTGCAGAACAACAGGGGATGTGAGGGTAAAAGCCCAGGATTCAGATTTTCAATCATGTGGCCTAAAATCAGAGGTCCAGCCTGAGATTTTGTAAAAGCCTCACATATTCCTCTTGGTCTCAGCTGTGGTTTTAAAAAGATAGTTCATCTCAGGAAAAAGCATGCACAGTATTGGACAGTTAAAACCTGCCACATTATGAAATACAATGGTGTTTTGTCTGCACATATATGAGCATCCCTGCCCCATGAAGGAACCAAGTTCCTGCTCAGGATGTGTAGAATGCATTTAAACACTGAAATAATTTTCCTGCCGTAGCGCAAGTTTCTTATTTGGAAAAGAGATGACATTTATTCAGTTGGTAAAATAATCCAGCAGCACATATTGTGCCCCTCTCACAGCTTCTGGAAGAAAGCCCAATATACACATTCTTACTGGTATAAAAGCTTTTCTGCAGTCACTGGCAAAAGTATTTGGAAAGGATTTCAAAATACTGGTATCAGCAAGATGCATATGCCTGATTTCTGTTTGCATGGCTCAAATTGCAGAAAGTCATGTAAAGAAGTGGTAAAGGGGCCTTTAGTTACATGTTAGAAAACAAAGTGATTGCAACAGGATTTAAAAATGCCTTTGCTAATGGGAACCAGGCAGCTAATGTCAGTCCTTTCAGTTGTTTGACAATAGCTAAACCAAAGAAGTTAGATCCAAAGGCAAATAAAATAAGCAGTGCTTCACACATCCACCCGCAGGCACAGAAAATGTTCTGTTCCCTGGAGTATGTCCCTGCCCCAGCACAGTAATCCCCAGCCACACTGGGGACACTGGTTGCACCGCAAATGGCGGCAGAGAGCTAAACTGGTGGGGAAAAATAGTGTGGAGAAAGCAAAAGAGGAAGAGGAGGGCAAGAGCTCCACTCTATGATAGAGTTCAGAGCTGGGTCAGCCTTCTAGGTGGATATAGCCAGATAAGGAGAAGAGGGGAGCAGGAGTGAAGGCACAAACCTGCATTGTTGTTAAAATCAACACTCAAAGCCCCAGCACAGTTGCTTCTTGGACAGCCATAGCTGGAACACAAGCTCTTTTTGCAAAGCTGTCATCTCAATACAACCAATTTTGTCTCTCCTCTGATTTTCCCAGATCAGTCTAGACCATGTTTGGAGGCTGAAGAGTGCTCAAGGGAAATATTGCTCACATTCATGGCTGTACTTTGCAGATCCTACTGCTACATCCATGCAAGTGACCACATTGCTAATGTAAAAATTCTTTCTTCATAATCATTTATTCCCAGATGTTGCCACAGCAGCAATTTTTTTTTCATTAAGAGGTACCCCTGCCATATTGGCTTGAGGTATGAGACCATTTAATTGAATATCTGATTCCTGGCAGTGTCTGATCTTGGCTTCTTCCAAAGAAGTCCTAAATATGCTCTGTAACACATGCTACTGGGCAGCAATGTGTTGTGGAGGAAGATTTTATTTCAAAGATGACTAGAGCTCAACATGTTTTTGAGTAGATAGGATAAACAGTGTAATTGTGCATTTATTTTTTCTGTGCGAGTGTCTCAAACTGACATTTCCAAAATTTAAACACTCTAACCAGTGACCTTGGGGCAGCTAGGAAGAGCTAGATTTTTGCAATTTTCTCAGCATCAAATGTCTTTTGGCTGGCACCTCTACAAATGAACATGCATGGAAACCTAGAGGCAAATTGTTTAACAAATCAGAAAAATGGCTGAGCAACCTCCCCTCATCCCTGCAGTGCCTCAGAATTATTGCTGGGCTTTTATTGAGGTGAACTGGAATATTTTTAAGTCTCATCCTTCATCAAGGTTTTGCTTCTCCTTGATTTCCTATTAAGGCAGAGAGTACTCAGTAACACTTTCCTCACTGTCTGCTGTTTGTTCCTTCCCTTATTCTTGATTACACAGACTTTGGTTTTCATCTTCTGCTGAATTCTACAACACATTTTGTCTGATATACTAATACATATACATCTATCTATCTCCCATTTTTGCATTATCCTTCTCATGAGGAAACCAAGACAAATGCTATATTCAAAGCAGTGCTGATTTTCCAAGCAGTATTAAGTTTCTCTCCCTGTACTATGATCAAGGGATTTGTTTGCTTTTTGCTCTGATACAACCACATGCTCTATTTCCAACACTGACATACCTGTGTTCTTCCTCGGAGACTGCCACTAATTCCAGCACAGCCGGATGAGACAGCAGTGAATATTGTTCCTGACAGGGTTATTACTTTGTACTTAGAATGCTGAAACATTTAGAAAAATTATCCCAATTTCAAGTCTTTATTCATATGGTATGACATTACTGTTCCAGAAGCAAAACCACACTCTGCCATTAATCCTGTGTGACAGGGCTGGTCTGTTGTCCATGCTGATAGCATCTGTACGAAGGGAAGAACAGAAGATCAAACCACACATAAACTGACTCCAGGGCTGAAATTAAGAATAATCCTTCCAATGAAACAATAAAGGTTTGGAAAGAGTTGACATTTTTTTATAATGTACTGCCGATAACACAAAAATGCGACAAAAGCTTCTCCATTCAAAAATATATGGAGGAATGCTGAAAGCTGTAATATACTGCTTGTTTAGATCATCCATAAAGGATCCAGCTGCTGAGAGAGGAGGTTCTGGTGAAGAACCTAATTTTTCTGCCTAAACACTTTTCAGTTCAGAAAGTTCTGTCTCCAACTTACCCAGGTGCTGTAGGCAACAAAAGCAGGGTGAAGAATAGATTTTCAGCTTGATGCTAGTTCTAAAAAAATTTTTAAATTATGAAAAAAAGTAGTTTGCGCATGAAGCAAACATTTTGTGTTGTTTAAACATTTTGTCTTCAGGCATTTGAAACTTTCAAACTGAACCTGAAGAATTTTGATATAAAGTTGTGGCAAGTTGGAAGGGTCCAGCTGCTTTGAAGTTTGGGTGCTCATTTCTCCCCCCGTTTTGTGCATATGAACAATTTGACTAAGCTGATAATTCAGTCTCCAAAGCAACTTTTTTTTTTTTCCCCCCCAGATAACCTCTGGCTATCAAAATGTCATCTCTCTGTGTAGCAAGCAGATAGAAAGAGAAAGGTCTCCCACTTGTGTCCCTTTAAGTTGCCCCAATACTCCTTAAAAGTGTGAGATGTGACACCTAAACCCCATTACTTCACAGCTGAAGTATATACAGTGAAAGCAAAATCACAATGACTGCTTTATACTGACAGTAATTTCTGATTACTGGTATCCATTTGCTGAGCTGATGTGGAAAACCATCATGCTCCAGGTCAGTTCAATATAAAGTTCTATAAAGATTAATTCCTAAAAATCCTCCCTTTCAGGAAGGAAGCTTCTTGTGAAGTCCTCAATGAAGAGAACTCATGCCTAGATGGACAGAACAATTCCTGTTACAAACACCATCCTGACTCCATCCCATCCTCCTCCTTGCACAGCTCCCTGCACCCTGGGAGAGCCAGAGATGCAGGGCCAGGCTAGTGCAGCCACCTCTCTCCTTGAGGAAGGAGAAAAACAGGAAAGTCCCTGACAGGGAAAGCTCCCTAAGACCCATCTAACTGTAGGAATCCCTAAGACCCATCCAACTGTAGGCTGGATGTAGGCAGAGGTGAGGCAGGGATACAGCTGCTGAATGTACCCTAAATAAGCACTACTGCTGTGCCTCACCAGTGACATCCACTGCAGCACCTGCCTCCAATGTAACAGGCCTTAAAGCAGCCAAGTGACTCTATTTAAAACTAAAGAGGAAAGTACAATGCTTTGAAGTCAGAAGGCATATAATGAATTCAGCTAAACTTTATATTTCAAAGCCAGTTCTATTTGCAGAAGCCATCTGCCCAGAGAAGAGCTTGAACATGCACCTCTGACAGGAGTCAAAAGAATTGAGAGAAACAGATCTCATTGAGGACGTTTCAGATCATCCATTCCCACAATATCTGAAATGTCACTTTGTAGTGGAGCAGCTTCCATCTTTATATCAATTACAACATTTACATCCAGCTCCCGTAGCGTTGCTGGCATTTGAAGAGACTGTCTAGTCCAGTAGCTCCCAGCAATTTCCAATTAGATATGCCAATAAGACATCAATGCTTGTTCCTCCTAACGGTAACTGTGAGCTCTCTGAAGCTTTACCTTAAGCTACTGTCTTACTTATTCCTCCAATGATCATTGAACTTCCTCTATCCCCTTGCCAGCACTCAGCTTTTAAGCCACAAATCCAGAGATAGCTCCATCCAGAAGGACAACGGGTAGTATGATGTGCAGCCCTTTCTTTCACAGGGCAGGAGCACAACCCTTGAGCCAAGCCCTTGTGAGTTGTCTTCACAGGCAGCAAATGCAAACCCAACCTTGGAAAGAACCAGCAACAGAGACAGCTTTTCCCAGCACCATCATCCCAGAGCATCCATCAGCCAAACTGTTCTGCAGCATGCAAGGTCTTATATTTCTACTCCAGGAAAAAAACATTGTGTAAAGTTCAAAACAAGTTTGTTTAAGAATTCCCTCTGATGTCTCTGGTCTTTCATATGACTCATAAGAGCCATTAAAATTCTGTCTGATAACTGGTTTCCCGAGAGCATAGGAGCCAGGCAAGACCATGTCAGCCTCAGACTCTACCAATATTTCTCCTGGCTTAAAACAGACACTAAGATAAGCTTGGAAGTCATCTGTGAAGCCAACGTATGTCATAGACTTTGAAGATTATTCTCTTATTCACAAGGAAACAGAGAAAATCAGAGGTTATTCCCCTGGGAAAAGGTTGAAAACCATCACTGGAAGTTTACATCAGCCAGCAGCTGGGGCAGCTGAAAAGAGGTTGGCCATGGCCATTGGTTCTAGCAGAACTTGGAACTGTGTGAATGCTGACTGTCCACAGGCAGCATCTCCCCAAATCTCTCCCCAGATACACTGTTGGCATTTACAGACCTCGTAGGATCATTGCTGTCTTTGATAGAGAACAGTGACACTAACAGAGGCAAAAGTTAACATGGAGAGTGGGGAGGATATAAGCCAGCAGAGAGAGAGATAATATGACTGTGTAAGCCTTATTTTACAGGAAATCATCTTAAAAACAGTTTCTTCTCATTCCTAAAATCTTTACTTTCTTTTAGTGCTCACTGGATGCAGTCCATTGCAAATGTATAGAGTTGCCAGTGCTGTAGTGTTTCAGCTCATCAGAGTTTTAGTGTATTTCACTTTAAGACATTCCTGTCAAGTAGCTGTTTCTTCATCCATGGATTTGGTTAAGACATTATCAACCTTTGCTCACCTGCACTTGTATTTATGCCTGTGGGAAACCAGGTCCAGAGCCCTGCTTGCAGCACATCACAGAGCCGTTCTAGGAAAGGCTCTCTAGGATATGGAGGAAGCAAAGGGCAATATGCATCCTTGATAGCCTTGAAACAGAAGCTTTTAGCCTCTGCAGCTTTGTCAGTCCAGGAGATTGATTGCTTTTCTGTGCCTGTGGCTGTGGATGAATGTGGGGGTAGAGACCCTCCAGACTGTGACAACAATTCAGAGGGGTGCTTCAGAGCCCCTGTGCCACACAGATACACACAACAGTCCAGTGCATATAACCAAGCAGTTGAAATTGGGTTGCAACCACTGGCATACAATCCCACCTCTTACTGTGGGATCTTAGAATCCAGATCTTACGGTGACTCCAGGAGAGGAAAAAAACTCCACACTTACAAACAGCTGCTCAGGCTTCAGCTGGGCTCTGTCTGCATCCAGCTCTTCTTAGGTCAGTGCCTGCACGGCAAGAGGAGCACGTCTTCCAAAGTCAACTTTTTTCTAGTCTCAAAATAGTTGCTGTAAAAGAAAAAGCAGATTCTTCACAAGCAGTGACCATAGTAATAATAATAATAATAATAATAATAATAATAATAATAATAATAATAATAATAATAATAAAGAAAAACCCACAATAAACCCACGGGTATTCACATAAAGAAATTCTAAATGCAGCCTTCCATTAATACTGCCTGAATTAGCACAGCATCCCAACAAGATTGTAGACCCCATCTGAGCCATGTGGCGCATTCTCCAGCTGGTGTCTGTCAGGACAAACCCACACAGGTACAATCACCTTTAAAATGCTGAGGCTCAGGTGCTTCTCACTGCCTCACAATCTCTCTGTCCATTCTGCTGGAGGACCTCCCAGGAGCTGGTAGAAAACCTGCTGTGTTGCTGCTGATGCCTAGTGATAATTCCCCACAGAAGAGGCTGCTTAACACGGCATAATCCTTAGCCCTTTATCTTAAATTTTTGGACAGTAATTTCTTTCTTGTTGTTCTCAGTTTTGGAGGGGCTAATTTATTATCTGGACACCTTCACTCAGCAGGTTACCTCCTTCTCATTTTGAGGCCAGCTGTTGTCTTCAGAGGCACTGGTCAGCCAGATGGACTGAGTGATGTACTCACCTGTTCAACACTGTGCTCTGTCAGCACTGCTTTTGGTGAAGGGTAAGACAAGGATACATCAAACACCATTGGCTGGGTTTTTTCCACCTTTTCTTTTTAAAATGGCAACCCCACACATGTTATGGGTTTATTCCAAACTGAGCATTTGTTACTTCTCAGAAAAAAATCTGTGGCGGAGCAAGTTGATGCATAAATCGTCATTGCTGGCAGTTAATGCATTGCTGGGTTTTAATGCATAGAGGTGAGCACTGGAAATAGGTTCCTTTTGGCCCCCAAATTTTATATGGAAGGATGGGAGACGGAACAGGAGCATAAAACCCTGAAAACAATTTCTGAAGGTGGAAAACAGTGCCAAGCCCTAGTTCAATAGTCTGATTGCAGAGCATGGCTGTAAGGGGCAGAGGACACTCTTCCCAGGGCAAAGCTGCCTCACCATGGAGGCCAAAATGTTGGATTTGGAATCCAGAGTACTCGCTCCCAAAACTTTTTAAGCACATACATCAAGGAGTCAAGCAAGTAAAATCACAGCTGGCAAATTATTTGTGTTCCAGCAATATACAACTGAAGTGCTAATACGTACCAGCTGTACCTACATGTCAGCTTTTTTGGAACTAGGATAATTTCTTTGCTGTACCAAGAGGAGGAGAAGGTCAACAAAGACACATTTAGTCCAGGCTCTGCACTGATAAGAGGTCTAGTGCGAGCTGTTAATTCTTTCCTGCTTCAGAAGGTCCAAAAAAAGCAGGAGCTGGACTCTTCTTCAGCATAACCTGACATTAAAATGGCATTCTTCAAAAAGTGCCTGCAATAAAACAGCATTTTATTACTGAGAAGGTGTGCTCCCAGAAAGGATCAAGGTCGTATCTGCTGAAATTAATGCCAGAAAATGAGCTTGTGACATGTTACTTGTGCAGAGTTAACTTGGCCAAGAGATAATTAATGGAAGATGTGTAGTTGAGTCCCGTGTGCTGCTTTGAAAGTCTCAGGCTTTAATTGGTACCATTGGCTCTTGTAAAATAAACTGTGCCTCTGCTCCAGCTCAGAAATCAAAACATGGCATTAAAAAAAATTTAAAAAAAAAAATTAAAGAAAAGCATTTTACTCTAGGAACTGGCTTTCTGATAAAGTGTTTTTAAAATTCAGAGTGTTTTAAATGGGTTTCTGGCTCCCAGAGCTGTTACTCTCCTCAATCTTGTGTTATATACTCTCTGATTTCCCTGCCACAGCTCATACTTTATGTGGCTGGTGACTCTTGATGACGCATTTTGATGCATTCAGCACAACCACACACTAGCATGAACCAGAGCTCACCATATTTCTGGCTGTGGAGCTTGAGTAAACATGGACCTGTGCCCAGACAGAGTTGGCAGTGGCTGGAAAACCAATACTGAAAGTCTGACGAGAACTGGCAAAAAATCTGCTCTACTTGAAAACATGGCAGTGGAGTAAAGCTGTCATTTTTCAGTGTACTGAGGGCTTTTAGGCAGCCTAGTTTTGGTGTTGGGAGCAGGCACTACTCTTCCCATTTCCCTGGCTCCTTCCCACTCTTCATAGTCACTCAGGAGCCACTTCCACAAATCTTGCTTGTGCACACAGATCAGGCAGAGCTGATAAGGAAGGAGAGGAGGGTCTGATAGCAGAGTGTCTCTGCCACTGACTCCCTGTGTGGCCTCATCACACCGTGGCTCAATTTCTCCTCATAAAATGACTAACAGCACTTCCCTACCTCCCGGGAGAATTGGGAGGATAAAAACAGCAACAGCCACAAAGCGCAAAGTTATTACAGCCATCCATCCAGGGTGACCGTCAGCTTCAGCACGTAGGCTGCCCTCAGACACGGTGCTGAGAGCAGTCCCAGCAGCTGCTTTGTTGAATGGAGCACGTGCCATGCTTCTCTGGTACAGATGCCCCTAGGCTCAGAGGGTTGAACCTCATACTAACTATATTCTGCCTCAGAAAGTAAACCTCTTTCATTAGGTTTCTTATTTTCTTCCAGGAGAAGGCAGCAAAGGAAACCTCTGCCACCTTGGACATGCTGGGGAAAACTGAGCATGGCATCACCCCCTGCTCTGTGCCAGCCTCCTCCCCTGGCAGGGAGAAGCTGAAAAGCCATATTGAGAGCCATACTGGAAGCCTTTGCTCCTCCCTCCTCCACAAAAGCAACAACTAGGTGTGGAAAGACGTTGTCAAACCCTACACCACATCAGTTCTTGCCACAAGCACTCCCTCACTTCTAACCACCCTGAAAGGAAGCACCGTGTAAACAGTCTAGTAAGATCAATTCCAGATGCCTGCTGTGGTACATCAGAAGATTAACATGTTAACCCTTAAAAGCCCTCTAATTTTAAGGATAACTCTGTACTTAAACTGAAAGAAGTTTTGCAGAGATCAGCAGAGTTCCTCTGATGGTAGGGAACCAGGGAAACCTGTTAACAGCAGACTCTGTATAATTGAGAAAATTATTCAATGCTACTCTTAAAGTACTTTGGATTACAATATTATGTGGGTTGGTAATACTTTTCTCTTAATCTTTTCAAGTATACATTTGCAATGGTTTGTTTATTGCTAGGTTTTGCCTTGCAATCAGATAAACACAGGCTTTGCTCCAACTGGAGTTCCAGCTAAGCAGAATAAGCCAAGTCAGACATGGCAAGAAAGACCATAGACAAATACGTCTACTTGATGCAAAAAGTTTGGGGCGGTGGTTTTGGGCATATTGTATTACCTACAATCTGTCATTAAAGTACTACTTGTTAAAGAAACAGGAGACGAAAGAAACAGCTCAAAATTGTAAAAGGACCTGAGGTGGATACCAAAATGGCCCATGGGGCAGGGAGGGGCAGAAGCAAGTACACAGTAAAGGTCAGCACACTGGATGGGAGGGATAAACCCCCTGAAATATCCAGGACTGGCACCATGCCCAATATGTGCATCCTGGAGCCTGGCAGGCTTCTAAAAACAAGTTTCCCAAGCGACGCTACATCGGTTGGACCGTCCTGCAACCAGGGCTGATTAGGGAGAGCAGCCTGCCTGTGACCAGCTGCATCTTCTGGGCAAAGGGGAGGAAGAGGCACATGTTACACCTTTTACACCACAATTGATTTCTTCCCATGTCTTCCACCATGCCGTGTGCATACTCTGACTGAATTCTGCAGAAATCAGCTGCTGCCATGCCCCCTTCACTTGGCAAAACAGACAACATATATGTCTTTTTAGTTGTCAAGGAGCAGTCACAAACAAATGCTATGAAAATCTGGCCCTGAAACAGTGCTCAGAGCAAAAATTAGCCCCAGAGCAATTGGATGTTAAGGCTTGCTTCCCACATTTTCATCTAGACATACTAAGCAGAAAGAAAGCTGGTAGAACCAGAGAGCCGGGAATATCCCTGGTGGAGAAAATATCTGGCTGCTAGGGGTCTGCAGTGGATGCTCTGGAGGAGTTTCTCCATGCTTCTGAGCAGGCAGTGCTGGAGAAAAAAGGGACACATCTAAGGCAGACTAGGCTTTCAGGGAGCCACAGCAAGAGTGGCATGACATGGCTTGCAGACACCAGAGTCCCAGCTTGCCCCAGAAACCGTGCTCTTGGCCTGGTGTGCGTCTGCCCTCATTCCTGAGCAGCACCACATAAAGTGTCCACGTGGGACAACCTCTTTGATTTAAAAACACAGAGGCCAAACCAGTCCCAATTCAGAAACCCAGAGCTGCTGCTTTTCCTCCAGGCAGATTTCTTTTGAAGCCAACTATTCATATTTCCTCCTCGGTCTTGTCAACAATGGTCCAGGCAAAAGCTGTTCGGTTAAAGTAGGTTGTTGCCCTGGTTTTGTCCTGTCCCTTTCACCTTTACATCACATGAGGACGATGCATATTCCATTTCACATAAGCCCAGAAGTACGCAAATGATTATGTATGACCAGCTACATATATAATTGTCTTAGATGTAGGCCTATAAATGATTCATTAAGATCTGTATCAGCTGGTTATTTAATGTGTCCTGCTAATTAAAACTTTGTGATAAAAACAACTACAGCTCTCTGTAATTATGCCTCTGGACAGTGCGATTCATTTCCAACTATTATTTAAAATCCTGGGTGTAAGTTGGCTCTTAAAGTAGGGTAGAAAAATATAGGTTAACTACTGCTCTTAATTGCCCTTCATTATTAAGATTATTGTAGAATTTCATTGTACAACTCTCTGAGACTCTTCTGCGCAGGGCACATTACAGTCACCGTTAGGTGACAATGCTGTATACTGCATTATCCTTTTGTATACCTGAGAAGCTTGTGGGGAAAATAAAAAAAAAAAAAAAGGGAAAAACGGGCAATTTCAGCTAGAAGGAATGTGTCTGGCTTGGCTTATTTGGAAGGGAGTGGACCAAAGAAATGTTTGAAGAAATGTAGTGTTTTGCCCTACACAATCAAATTTGGGATTTCGTGCTCAAGCTAGAGATCCTGCTAGTCTCAGTGTAAGCTTCTGAGTAAGGTCCACAGATCTGTGGTTACCATATGCAGGATATGGCTTCTAGAAGGAGGAAACACAGTGGCTCAGAAAGCACATTAGGCTCTGTCTTTCTGGTCACAAAGGAAGCTTCACTAAGTTTATGTCAGCATAACTAAGCAGGTCTAATTCAGTTTGTCTACAGTCTTGTTCTCTCAAAATGTTTGATGTTGAAGGGAGTATGTCTATATATGAAACAAGTAAGAACATTAAAATATTTTGGGGGGATAGCTATCAGTGTAATAAAACATCAATAACAAGTGATAAAAGCTAAGTAAAAGAAGCTTTTCCTAAGCAGCTTATGTTAAGAATATAAGTCTTGCCCCACTACCAAAAGACTACATTAAGTGTCATCCTTCTAATCTCATTGGCGACCTGATATCACTACTAGGATAAACATTTAGATCAGTCACCTTAGTGGCTCTTCCACTGCAAGTTCTGCTTGGTTAGACACAATGGGAGATGACTGCCCCTGTTTCAACACTTGTCATCTCCCGTGAGGATGCTTGGCTGGCTCCTGTCATCGTCAGTCCAGGGCATGTTTCACCCAGGGGAATGACTCAGGTATAACTTGTTGGCTCTTGTTAGCCATAGAACATTGCCTAAACCCTAAAGTCTGCATCCCACGGGAGCAGTGCACTAATCTAATCTCTGGTTAGTTTGTATAAACACTAATTTGTGAAGATAAAACAAAAACTATGGAATATGTATCTATCAAATGCATTTTGGTCCCCAAAGGTGACCTGGTATAGTCCATACCATTGTGGCCAGTACCATTAACTCACCAGTGAAGATGCAAGAAGTAAACTCCATGCTGCCCCTGCATGCTTTCCTCTCCCTGCTGCCTTTTTCCAGCTTCTCATATCCAGCCTCATTCATGTGGTACCACATCCTCAAAAGCTACTGAAGGAAAGAGCTAGAATGCAATAATTAAAGAAAGTCTTTAAATATAACTTTGCTTTGGTTATCAAGGTTTTTGGTGACTGACCTTGTGCCTATAGGAGTAGTATGTAAAAACTTTGACCATATTGTAACAAAAAAACTAATGGAGCCCAGTTTCCTACAGACCTGTGTCTCAGGCCACCTTACAGTGCCTTCTTTATTTACTTTTCTGTTATTCTCAGGATACAATGGATGTATCATGAGAATAACATGATACATCATGTAAATGTAGGGTAAAACACTACATTTCCTCAATCACTGTTGTCTCATCTTTTCTTTGCAATATGTTGATGTCTAAGTTTCAAGTTAAGCTCTTCAGTCATTTCTAATTCCATTGCGGATAGCAGCCTCTCGTGATTACTCAGAGGAACACTCACAGTGTAGCTCTCTACACTATGGGAGCATTTCACAGGGGTTGTCTCTCCAGCGATCTTCTTTAATTAAACTAATAGGAACTTAACTCTGGTTGAGACTGTTACTGATAGGTTATCAAAAGTGATTCAGACTGGTCAGTCTCAAATAAAGAGGTGCAGACCAAGTGAGTGTTTAAGTCTCAAGTTTCCCATAAGACAAAAAAGTTTACAACAGGATAACTCCCTGTGTGCCAGCTCCAGCCTGTGATGGCAGTAACAATGCCAACACATTGTAATAGCTTGTAGAGAAGGACTCTGGGCTCAAAAAAGAGAGATGAAGCTCAAGCTGTTCAAGAATTCCTCAGCAAGCACCAGCCTTGCTCCTGTCTTTGAATGATGTCTCAGACAACTTCGTTCTTCCTTAGGAGCATCTTGCAGAGTGGCCCCACTGACCAGCAGTATTCCCAGCAAGAGAAATGAGGTAGTGCACAACACTGAAAGGGTTCACCTATACAGAGCTCAGTGCCATTTTCCAAGCTATTTGCATGGCCACCGTAGCAAACCACCCAGGACAGACAAGAAGCAGCATCTATGGGGTGATAAAATCCAGTCAAGTTCACCCTGACCTGAAACTATAAGGTTAGTCAGAAACTATAAGTACAGCTTATCCCTATCAAGCCTTACACTTGAGCAACATTGTAGAGCAGCAGGTGCCCGTGAGTGAAGGGCAGGCACAGACCAGGCTCAGGCTTAGCAGCAGTCACAGGTGTGTGGCTGTGGCAGGGCACAGACAGAGTACAAACAGGGTGTACTGGTGCCTGGAACAGCAGCAGGAACACCTAGAGCCTGAAAGGACAGGGAGGAGGAGAGTCTGCCTGCTACCCAACATGGGCCACTCACTAGCATGGACACGTGCAGCCCTGAGAGGGAAGAAGGGAGATTCTAACATCACTTACTGAGCCGAGGGCTCCGTGAGCAACTCACGGCTGCAAACAGCCTTGGTGCAACTCAAGACTTCCTGTGCTTTTCACCTTGCGTATTCTCTGGGTGCAGCAGCACTGCTGAAAAAGCCTCAAATTCCCATTGCAAAACCATTTCACTGAATAGCAGAGGCACTCAAACTGGGAAAATGCTGGTTCCCACTTGTGCTGCAGCATTTACCTGCAGCCTTTGGGTTACATAATCCTGGCATTCGCCTCCAAAAGCAGATGGTTACAGACATTGACCGATGGTAGGAAATGAGTTATCATCTCCCTGGAAAAGATATTGAAACAGAACAGGATTAGCTATTTTACCCCAAGGGCCATCAGAAGTGATGGAGTCCAATCCAGAATTAGAGTGAGGGTGCTCTAACAACAGGCTACAAGGTCTAGGTCTTCATGCTGTCTAGCACAATGTGGCCATAATCCTGCTGAGGCCTCCAGGCAGCACTGCAGTATGCATCGTCATCATCATAATGAGTTTCTAATCCCAATCAAGTGCCCAACCCAGTAGGCACCGCCTGACTCACAAAAAGGATTAGCTGACAGATGTAAACAATAGTTGTGGGAGTCACTGTGTCCATTATGCAATCCTTTTATGCTGAGTTTACAGAAAGAGCTGAGAAAATTAGGAGCTTTTGCTGAGAACATAAGTGACTGAGATTTTCAAATATACGTAATGGGTAGTCTCATTCTTCAGCCCTAGGGATAACCCACTGATACCAGTGCACCCCATTTCTACTTCTTGAATCAACCAGATTAACAAGGACAGGGACTCATGTTCATGCCATGAGACAATAAAGACAAGCTACTTAAATAAAAATGCTCTGAAGCATCATGAAGCATCCAGATCATGCCTGCCTCTTCCCAGATCCTGCTTTCTTTCATCACAGAAGCATCTCTGTCACAAGTTGGAACATGTGGGAGAAGCAGAGGTGCATGGGAAAAAAAATCAACAGAAATTAGAGAAATTAACATTTCTTTATGAGAATGAAAAAAATTGCAGATCGAATAGATGTTTTGCTATTAAAAAGGGTACTACCTGTCTGGAATTTAATTCCAGGAATAGATGAGAGCTGGCATCTAGGAGACAGACTGAATTGCTCATCTGAGGACAGACAGCTCTATTGGAGACCACACTCAGAGACCACGTTGTGCAGTTTTACCAAGCTTGGGCTTCATCATTCACCTCACAGGGGAGCTGCTTAAACCCTCCCCCCGTTCAAGTTAGAGTGAAGGTGTATTAAAAAGGAGTCAGATAGGGACAGTCTTCAGGTTTCACTTTTAGATTATTATGAAGGAAACAAAAAAAATTGGTTTTTATTATTTTCTCAATGTATTCAGCCTTTGTAATTTATTATGCTTTCATGTAATTTGTTTCTAATTTTGCCTTCTTTTCCATAAGAAAAACAAGATGTACAATAATAAATCAGACCTAACACTTACCATTCCAGATTTTTTGGTTGAGGAGACAAAACAAACTCTTAGAAACAAGGGTTGCTGCTAACCTTGTCTGCAGGCATAAAAAAAAATCAAGGGGAATTATGTGTGCTAATTTTGTTATCTTTCTAAGGTTTGTGATCTCAAAAATCCTCAGGGGTTTTTTGAGATGCTCCCTCTCTGTCAGTTCCAAATAGGAAACATGCTCCTTGTGCATTCCTCAGATGCACAGCAATTAACAATGAAACAACAATTATGCTAAATGATTAACAATAATAAAACAATGAAAGGAGCAGTAGTTCCTGCCTCTCCATTTGCCTTTTATGCACCATCACAGCTTACTCCTTTTTTTGGCCCAGCAGAACAAATACTCCAGCACAACTGAGGGCAGAGCACTTGTGCTATGGACTTCAGGAGCAGCAGGACAGGGGCAAAGCAGAGCTAAGTGAAAGGATTTCAGTATGATCTGGGGTCTGTCAAAGAGCCCTTTAAGCTTTGCATGCTGGGTGATGCTGAAGTCAACAGCAGCAATGAGCACTTTATTGTTCACATAGTTGTGGTCATGCCTGTCGGATTTGTGTGGGAGCTGCTGTCCTGCACCAGCATCCTCGTCAGCCTCTGATCCATGGGGCAGCCCATTGGGAACAGAGTTGATATTAAACTCAAACACACACTGCCAAGATGATGGGGGCAAGGGATGACAGCAGTGCTCTATGTGGGAATGTGCCCCACCACTCCACAGAATGGGCCAATGTAACCGTAGCTAATGGAATTAGGTATTGAACTAATGTAAACATTGCTTACTATTACAACATACTGAAGTTAATATTGCTTTGGGAGGAAAGATACAATTTACTCCTCTCTTTGTGCTCCAATTTTGACTTTTCTCATATGCTCACATGCTCACAAGACAAGCTTTACATAGTTGTCTAGTTTTGGTAGGTTTCAAACCGCAGGTTTTTGTAAGAGAGGTGTATAACAAGCCAGAGACAGCTGTTAAAAAAAATGGGTACTTTTGCAGAAAGAAACAGCTAGAGAAGCATGGGCTCAAGTAGCTGTTGCTGGATCGAGCTGTTGGCCCTACTCAACCCAAGTCAAAGGTCACTCCTAGCCAGTCCAGTACAAAGCCTCACACTTTGAGATGCTGCCTCTCTGTCAGTTCCAAATAGGAAACATGCTCCTTGTGCATTCCTCAGATGCACAGCAATTAACAATGAAACAACAATTATGCTAAATGATGAATCAACATACTAGGCAACATACTAGGCATCATACTATGCTCAAGTACACAAAGGTTGCTGAGAACACCAAAAGAAAGGACTGGGGTTGCTCACAAAGATCTGGAACTAATATGCCTAAAATAACAAGAGTAATCAAGTGTGCTGTAAGTATCTATCAGACCTGCAGACCATTTTCATATCTGTAACAGCAAGAGAATAATAAAAACTTGGAGGTTTAGCAAATATTTCCTTTGCTTCATTCTGGACAATGACAATTTAGTCACACATGAAAGCAGAGAGGTTGCTCCTTACATGTAAGTGCTGCCCCAACGCAATGGGTACTTTGACCATACCTCTGTACACTACAGCATCCTGCAATTCATTTGTTTTCCAGAGAATGAAGTTGAAGGTTGTAGCTGACTGTGCAGCTTATTATTCCTGTTGCCCTTTTCCTTTCCCTTTACCTTATTTCTAGGTAAGTAATAATGTAGATTATTTTTGCCATTGCTAGAGTATCTTTGTAAGGCAGAAAAATGAGATCCATCCATATCTGTTTGGTAAAGCAGAAGAAACCTTTACAAACAAAGCAGGGCCCAGTGGTGGGAAAAGCCAAATATTTAACTCTGATCACAAGGCTGCAGAAAGTCAAAGAATGTGAAACAAGACTCCAAAAAATGGTCCTTGAGCAATGCACAAGAACAGGACAAATCCCAAGGTTTTGCCAATTCACCACATGAGGAAATTCCTTCCTATCCCAAATGTAGTTAGAGCTTCAGCAGCATGTCTGGGAGCAAATACCATTAGGGCTGATCCAGCTTGTTTTTATCCAGGCATGACACTGGCGTTCAAAAGATGATGTTGGGTTTTGATCTCGCCTTTCAACAATTACACAAGGAATCTCCCACAGCAAAAAAATCCAAATAGCGATTAACCTTCTAGGGCAAAAACCAGACTTTCCATGTGTTTGATCTAAATTCAGTTATTTTTTAATTTCCAGCAGTGTTTTTTTTCTTCCTGTCACTGCTTAGTTCACATATATTCAAGACTCTGTGTGAGTCCTGAAGATCTCCTGAAGACATGTCAAATCCTAAATAGACATCTGAGGTTCGGTGGAGGTGAATGTATTTAAGCTATGAAAACATGTTTCTGTAAGTGGCAGCACAGCTATGCAGAAATCTTCAATATGAAGTAATTTCACATACAAGGAATGTCTTGTGGTTCTCAATGGAGTCAGATTGCTCTTTTAATTTCCATTCTTGGGGTGGTAGTGGCTGCTCCCTGGCAGGGAGAGCAGCATGGGGCTGTTACCAGATGGGCCTCCTGGGGAGTCACTGAGCACATTGGCTTTCAAGGAGTGCAGCTGGAGTTGAGGATATTCAGCACTACAAAGGATCTGGCCTTTCAAATGCTTTTCAGTGTTGCAGGCCAAAATAATAAAAAAATCAGGGGGTATCTTGTTTATATATTGATGTTTCCCATGTCCAGGCACTTTATGATACTTACAATGGTCATACAAACTGTTCCTAATCTGATTTGGCAAACTGGTCCAATGATTCCTGCTTCTGATTAAAAGTGTTTCTACACTTGCTGAATGAAGGCTTAACTCCAGTTAAGCCCCTGCATTGAAG
The DNA here is from genome assembly GCA_013400495.1 of Nicator chloris. Lineage (NCBI taxonomy): Eukaryota > Metazoa > Chordata > Aves > Passeriformes > Pycnonotidae > Nicator > Nicator chloris. Next base: position 37,536 of record WAAE01011299.1, on the reverse strand, counting down.
TGATGAACAGCAGACCCAAGATCATTTATAGATTCCAAATCTGGTTGTTTAGTGGTACTTGGCAGAAATCAACTTGACTGGCAGCAGCCGTCGGTTGCCTACCTCTGTGGATCCACCTCAGAAGACAGATAGCAACTTTCTGGAAGCACTGATTGTCCCAAGAGTGTGGGAGCAGCAAGCTGGGTCAGAAATTCAGTCTCCATAGTCATGATGTGAAAAACTGGGCTCAGTTCTACTAAAATAAGCAAAAAACAAAATAAGCAGCATTCTTCAGTCTTCTTGCAGTTCATCATGTAGCCTGGCAGCACTGCTCTGTGTAACAAAACTTCTCCCAAACCAAAGATGCACTAAGGTATAGCTGAAGGGAGACAGTTCAAAATAGCATTTTGGGATAAAAAGCTACAGACACTGCAATAATCCAAAATCTAAGTATTAGATGTTCAGCATGAAAAATGCACTGAGAAATAACACAAACCTGACTGAGCACGGAAATAAATCGTTACTGCAGTCAAACTACCTTGCCTCTCTTTTAAGGCGGTTCAATATCATGACCATAAAACTAATCTAAAAGTGTGATCAGACTTACAGTTGGATTACTTTACAAAAATTTAAGTTTTAAAGATGTAAACATAAATAAATAAATCAGATCCCAAACATTAGCTAGCAGGTCAAAACAACATTACCCTACAATGTATTTGTAATATACTTTGAGAAGGCTCTTCTCCCTTCCCTTTTTCCATTCCCTGAGCTAGTGTATTTTCTAATTAAAAAATAAAATATCCTGATGTAAGGTGGGGAAAAATTGGACTCTGATTAAGTCCTTAGGAGATCAGAAGAAGATGGGTGACAGAGTAAGTCTGCTCTCCTACATACTTTATTCTATTCTTGATCCCAAATATAAGTTCAGAAATACGTAAGTATCTGATCTCTCATCATATTAGCTATCTAAACAACAGGACGGATGGAAAGGAGAGAGCAGGCTGGAGCCTCTTACTTGAGGAGCAACTCCCCTCTATCGAGTTGTCTGGAAGCTGGTGGCAAAGAGATGCCCATGGAAAAACACATCCCCTGGGGATGGCACTAGTGCCGTGGCCAGCGGCAGCTTGGAGAGAGGAAGGAGAGGGAAACATCACTATCTGAACTGCAGGAGTGCAAGTAATTGCAAGTGTTGCTTCTCAAGTTCTCAAGTGCATCTTGCACCAGTAGCTCCTTAAAACCAGACACACTGAAAGAACTGCAGCTCCCTTGCTCTTTTTGCTGCTCTGCCTTCTTGCCAAACTCCCATGTGTGCTGAGCTTCTGCATGTGCTGATGTCTTTGCTCACTACCAAACTGGCAGGAGATGGGAGCAAGAGGGAACTTGATGGCAAAAAAAAGCTGATCACAGCTGTACTAACATGGTGAACATTGGTCATGCTGAATCTGCTTGTTGCATACCCACTTAGCCTCCTACGAGACCTCTGTGTCACATTTAGGACATTGTCCTATTTCAGCTTACTTCTTTGTTTTCGTTGTGCAGAGTGGTGGATTTTAACATCTGGGAACACTGCGAATAGCACCCAGGATCTTTCTACATCACTGGAGTTCAGATATAGGAGAAATCCTTTCAAGCTCTGGATTCTTCCAGTCTTTTTTCAGTCTTCAGAGAGGAATACATACAAAGCTGAATGTTTAATTATATGCTAAAACAAAAGTATATTAGTTCCTTAATCTGTGCTCTAGGATTCATGAATTCCATTTTACTCCCATGCTATCCTTTGGAGCCAGCCTGCCTTGTTCCTTCCAAGGCTATGAGCAGCACTCAGGTTCCATATGTAATCCTGGTCTCTTGCACATGTTTCCTGCCTGGCACCACTGGATCCAGGAGCTTCAGCCTCCCCAAGCTGCAGAATCCTTAGCTGTTCATTTTCAGTTTAGCTATCCAGGAAACAAGCAGAGAGAATTGCAAGGACTTTTAAAAGCCTCTTCCTAAAAACAAAACCAAGTTGCTTATAAATTACAACAAGAACATGTGCAGTCCTGGAAAAGCAGAACACTAATGACATCTGCCTCCCACCAGGTGCCCATGCTGCCATCATATCCGTGATATTTGCAGGAAACCCTAGGACTCCAAGTCTCCTACTTCTGCCTCTTACTCTGAGACTCCCTGTTCCTTGGTGGAAGACTTTTCTCTCTAAAACAGTCAGCCTGTGGCACTTCTGCCCCTTCCCTCTCTACTAGGATATTCCATGTGCCAGTCCTCAAGTGGAAACACTGACAGAGCTATTTTGAGTTAATGACTATCCATTGCTGCCAAGGATTTTGTCAAGGTGGGGTGTGCCTTGATGGGGTGTGGGTGCCTTGATGTGCCTTGCTTCAGTGTCTGAGGCTGAGCTGGTTTTCTGGTGCTAAAACCCTCACAGTATTCTCCAGAACAGAAATTAATTCATAGGCTGCCACTGATGCTCTCAAAACCCTCGCTGTCTTTCCAACTTAAGTAATGGAAAATGGAGAAGTTCTCAGAATCTGCCTTTCCTACACAGGGTAGGCAGTGTACAAATTGTACCTTACTGCTTTGGGATTTAAAGCCCGTATTCTTTTTAGTTGAAACCATACCAGTTTTCTACATATAATTTGTGAGAGCAGTTTTTGATCAAAGGTGCATTCCCAGTAAATTCATCCCCATACTTGCTGTGGATACCCAGAGTGGTATGAATCCTCAGAGTGTGTGCACTGTAAATACAAAACAGTGGAAAAATCCCTGTGAAGGAAAAGTTCGTACCCTGTTTATATTTAGAGCTAGTATTTCATGTAAGCTGTGATGTTACAAAGTCAAGTGTGTGTAGTTTTATAAAGACATTTCTCCTTGCACCTTTGTACATAGCTTGACAGATGCAAGAGAAAGTCTCTGACAGATGCTGATGAAATCAGCTATCTGGTTACAGAGCTGAAATATTTGGAAAAGACACAAGTGAGAACAGAATTTATTGCCTTTGTGAAAAGGGGATTTAATTTCTAAACTATCCACACGTGGCAATGAACAACCTTGTCTCTGCCCTCTGGTGACAGCCTGCAGGCACCATGCAATTATGATTAAAGCCTTTTATTGTTTTTGTCCCAGATTAGATTAAGTTGGTATTTAAAGATACAATTTTCTAATTGTGTTGTCACGCCAGAACAGAGACGTGGTTGTCTGGGCACTTTTACTGAGGAACAAAAAAGAAATCTGAATGCTTTGAGGTAAACATGGCTAGCAACACTCCTAATTTCCAGGAAGACCAGAAAAGGTAATTACAATTCTTTCAGATTATTATTAATTCTTAGTGTTCAGTTTAACTGGGAAAACAATTTTTAATTAGTTCACACAGCCACTAAAGATAAGGCAGGGAAGAGAAGGCCACTGCTCTGAGCTTCTAGTGCTGCTTATAGCAGAGATCCTTTCTAGCCACAGCAAGGTCAGCATCCCTGCTCCCAAAATCATGCCACCTTTGAGGTAAAAATAAATCATAATGACTTAGACTAATCTGGGTAAAAATCATACTGCTTATTAGCTGTGTTCCAGTATTACAAAGCCAAGGGGTCTGAGTGTGAGACAGACCTAAAAAATGTTGTCAGAACAAGGAAAAGATGAGAAGGAGCTGTGCATGAGTACTAACATTCCTAATTTTAAGACAAAGGATCAAAGGTGACAAGAAACAGCTAATTGTCCAAACAATTTCAGAGATAAAGGTATGAAGGAAAGAAGAGACAAATCAGTAAGGAGGTTGAGATGACGAGACAAGGAACACCAGCTTGAAACAGAAAGCAAAGGAAACATTTTTATTAGTGCTGTTTAAATCCCTCTTCCTATTCCAAAAAGCAGTAAATGGCTCGGGGATTTCTCTGCCATTCCATGTGCCAAGTAAAGCCCACAGGATTCTGCCTTACAGCACTTACACCCCACTTATTGTGGGGATTTTGTATAGGAGGAAGACTTCTAATTTGTTTCATGAGTTGTGGACAATGAGCTCCCTGATTTCTTTTCCTGTGTGGATACAGAAAGTCACCTAAGAATTGAAAACAACACCTTGGTGCTGTGAAAGCACATGGAAGAATGGCAGTCATGTTTCAGTACGTCATTTATCAAAGTGAGTGAGAGCTCTGCCAGCAGTCACAATGGTGCCATGTAACAAAGACAGCTTATGCTCATCCAGGAAACAAGAGACCAGAGCAGCCATAGGCTTCCTGCATATGGAACCAAAGAGCCTTATACCAAAACAGCTTTGGATAACATTACAGGTTTGCTCTGGCTGCCATGGGCTGCTGCTCTCAGTCTTTTGGGATTGACTGCGATGGTTCCTACACCCATTACTTTCGCCCCCCAAATCGCACCAAAAGGACATTATAGCAAGATATCAAATCTAGTGCATCATGGTTAGCACCTACACAACCAATTGGACTCACTGCCTGCTCGCCCAGCCTGTGCAGCCACACTGCAATGTCGCTGCCCAGACACCCTCACACTCAGGGGTTACCTTCAGCTCTACTGGCAGCAAAGCAGTACCCCAAATGTGGAGCTGGCCTGGGTGGATACCAGTGCCTTCTGCAGCACAACCCCTCCAGAACCTGGTTATTTCCAATTATAATGCCTGGCAGATGTGCAGTGTTTTGGCAGAGTTTGGCATGGTGTTTTACTTTGCTTCAGATTGACTGAGGGGAGCAAGCACCACCAGCTGAGCAGCTCCTGAGGCATGTCCATCAGCAAAAGTGTGCTCTCCAATTACCAGGTCAGGCCCAAGGCTCTTTCTCTCTTCCAGAAAGAGAAACTTTCTACCAGCAAGAGGCTGAGCAAGAGGTCCTCTGCTTGCCACTGCCAGCTAAGCCACAGGAAGATGGGGGCTCTGTGGGAGGGCAGCTTGAGCAGAGATGTCAGGCTGGGACTGAAGAAATCCCTGCTGTTTTCCCAGCCTCTACTGCCAGGCTCACCAGGGACATGATGGGCCCTTCCGTACCCTCACCACCCTTCACTTTATATATCTATGGCAGTAGATCCTCAAGGCAGACAGTGCCTTTAATATGAGTGCTTCCAAGCAAACCTGTCTGATAGTGCTTCCAAGGAAATCTAATTTCAAATGGAGGACGCGTGTACTGTTACAAACCTATTATGAATGATCCCAACTTACAGTGATGCAGAAAAAGACCCTAACACCCACCTTAAAGAGACAGATGGGTTCCAAGGCCTGTCCTGCAGCCTATAGACCAGGCAGACCTGAGTGACCTGCATTTGCAGGAATAGAACGTTTACTTGTTTTTTAAATAGAAAGAACAAACATTTTGTTGACTATTTCAATCTCATATTTCAATCTCTGATTTGGGAAGTGGATTTGTGCCATTTTTAAATAGAAAATACTTGAGTTGTTCGTGAGATGTTAAGAGTCATATAACATGCAGAAAATCTATCAAGTCCCCATAGAAATTGAGATAAGTGTGGCTCTACAGCTTCTTTTAAAAGGCACTTGAGAACAAGTCTTCATAACAAGCATTGCTGAGAATCTGCAACTGTCACAAAAGGGAGTGGAAATACATGTACTATCTTAGAAGTGTCTCTCTGACACACTTAAGAAATAAAGTCACAACAGCCCCTTCAGGGTAATATCTCTGAAAAATCTAACTGGAGAGATGCATTTCATATCCAGGCAGAACGTTCAGCTTCTCTCCCCTTCCTAGGCTCTGGAAACACTTTCTTTAGACCTGTCTGGGATTTTCCTTCTACTTCCTCAGCTTTTATCTGATGAGTTTCTGCTCATGTACAGTCCTATTCATGTGGTTGGCCACCCTGAGCTCCAACTGGGCCTCTAATTATTTTTTAACAATCTAGCAAAAGATCTGAGAGGAAAAAAAGTGACTTATGAATAAGAACATCCAGAGACTTAACACACTTAAGAATATTAATTTCATGGCTCTAATGGATTTGTCCTAATAATCACAAGCATCCTAGTAATGATTGCTCTTCCTCCTTCTCCCCAACCCTCATTTAAAAAGCAGTGAAATTAACAGAGCCAGTGGTTCCATAGATTTACATTTTCTGTTCCCCAACAATCCTCACCATCCCAGCAATAATCAGTTCCCACCCTCTGCTTCCACTGCCGTGTGGATGGGCAAAATGCTGGATCAGCATCAGGTAGACTGAGCTATGAGCATGGACCCCCTGGCTGGGCTCAACTTCTTGATTTAATGAGCCTCTTCATAGATCTGCTGAGAACGTATAATTAACTTTGAGACTCCTAAATTTCTCTCAAACTCTGATGGATTTGGCCAGTGGGATCAAAATTTAATGGTAGTGTCAAACAACTAAGTGTCAGTCTCCTGCCACTGGGGGCTGGAAAAGGTGTCCATTGCGTAAATGAGGGGCAAACTCCTCCACTCCTCCATGGTGTCCAGATCCTTTCATCCCCCCCCTCACAGTGGGTTACACTGCTATTGCAACAACTGTTTCTGGGAGGCAAGGAGGACTCAGGGCAAGCTGTGAACAGGGTGGCAGTAGGAATCTTCCTTGGGGTGCTATTCCCACTCAGTATGCCCTTCCCTCTTATGCTCTGTGAGTCTCACAGGCCATTTTTGAGTGTCCTGACTTAGCTGGGTATGCCCCAGGTGGCAGATACCGGCACAAACCCCCACTACTTACCACTGCACAAATAAATGCTTCATCCACACAACACAAAGGAGAAAGGAATTAACTCATCATCCTTCCCAGCTATATTAACAGGGTATTTTACAAACACAGCATCCCTGGCACTGCCCCCAAGCTTCAGGGCAATAAAGTAACCTGTGTATGACCTGGAGGCTACACAGCTGCTGACAGGAAGCACCAGGCCACACCTTGGATTGCTCCAAGCTTTTTAAGTGGAAAGCTGTCCTGCTCAGCTTCAGTTAGAGGACTTTCCTCCATGGGAAGAAAATCTCTCTCTTATCCAGGGTGAGAAGGGTCTGTGAGAAACTGGCCTTGGAGGCAACCTTCCAGGATGACCTCCACACTCCCTAGGCTGTCTGATTGATACCCTTGCACCTCAATATTTAAGAGATATGCCCTAAGGTTGTTAAGAGTTTACTTTACTCTTGAAAAAGCAAACCCAACTGCTCCTGCTAGTGCACAAATCTTCCAGCATTTGAAAAGCAATTCAGGAGAGAGCCCACCCCACAAGGCTGAGTGGCTCCGGTACCAACCTGGTTTGTGTCTGTCCTGGGGGAATGTGGCCTCTTTCCCTGTCTTTTTCTCTAGCCACTGAGCTTCCAAATGTCATACAGACAGATATAAACATAACAAGTCATCTGAAGAACTATAGAGAAAGAGGATTTTGGAGGAGGAAGAACAGTACAGGAGAAATGTGATACAATTAATCAAGTTTTGCAATACGAGAATTCTTAGATTTTTTTATTGCAGATAAAGAAATATAACTTTGCTGTCTGAGAGAGAAAAAGAAAGGTATAGTTGTAGACATTACCAATCCCTGCCCAGGATGAAGTTAGGTACATAAAAATTCTTGAGGTATTTGGGAGAACAAGCAAAAGTCTTACCTGGGCATAGGTTTGGAGGCCAAAATCGTAGTCTGCAGAATACAGGTCAAGGCTGAGTGCTCTCACCATTGGTCACTCAAGCAAATGGTTACCAAAACAGGCAAATATCTGCTAAGTGTTTCAGTGAATTGGCATCTTATAGCAATATAGGCTGCAGAAGGCTACCAGATGAACTCTAGGCTACCAGAGCTCGCTAGTGGATATGGTCCCCTGACCTCATAGTCTGAAAAGGGCTCCAAAGAGCCTCTACCTGTCCAGTCTCAGATTTAGAACCCAAAAACTGCCGCACAAGCTGCTGCATCTGCCAGCTGCCTCTGCCAGCTGCATTCAATAAGCTTGTCCAGGCAGCTTGGGCTCCTAAGACCTGCAAAGGGGCAAGACCAAGACTGCAGCCCCGTTAATGAGAGCTTCAGTCACACAGGAGTGCTCAGATGTCTGAGAGGCACCTGGACACAAACGCTTGTTTCTGCACAAATCTGCTTGAATGCAAAACCTGGCTGTTTTCTCCCCCCAAGAACCAAAGAAAATTTGAAGTGGTCACATCAGCTACAGGGAAGGAAGGAAAGAAAACCTCAGACAGCAACACCCATCCTAGCTGAACTAAATCCCTGAGAAATTCACCTGCCTGGGAAGGGCATGTGCTGCATGTGACACGTCAGAAACCTGGTTTAGCCAAAGAACAAGGACAGTGATTTTGGCATAAGCTCAGGCATTTCTCCTTTCCAAGGGCACCCTCTTGGGAAGCAGGGCCTGATTGGTAACATAAGAGAGAGAAAGCAGAATGCAAAAGTGAGAAAGCCCCCCACACACAATACTTGCAGTATAAAGACAAAGCATAATTATCCATACACACCCTTTAATTATTTCATACCCTTAAAATGGGAAAAGGCTATATTAAAAAAGATAACTTCCTTTAAAAAAAATTGAAGCATTATTTATTATGGGGGGTTTTTTTCTATATTTCAAGGATGCTCTTTAAAGGGTCCAGGACTGTAAAAGAGTCTTTGACTTTTCTGTCTCTTCCTGTCTTTGCCTTCCACAGCTGGGAGAAAAATCTAAGGGCCTTAAATAAGTTTAAATATGAAAGTAAAAAAATGGCTTTGAAAATAAGCTGTGAAGGAACACTCTGTATTTGAACTCCACAGAGAAAATTAAAATCAAGGGAAAATGTAGAGCTGAAACTGTAATACATCAAATTTTTACATGTATTTATATATATATATATATATATATAATTCAATCAGAGGACTCAATGTCTTAGAGCTTTCAATGGGACTTTTGTTTGTGTAAAGATGGAAGAACAGAGCTCTGTTTCACCATGGCTCTGTGCTTTGTCTGCTATCTCCAGTCCCCAAATTTTTACTCCAAACTGTGGTAGGACACCCATCTCCCAGAGCGGCTGAGCTCGTATAGGATGGGAGCGTTCTCCTTTTTGTGGCACCACCAGTGCTGAAATCCCAGCTCTGCTGAAATCAGCGGCCAAACTGCTCCAAGAGAGGTTGCTTCCCACAGCCAGGCATACACAGCCACCCTGCTGCCTCCCCCAGCACCCTGCCACCCCACAGGGCCCCTGCCATGTAAGATTAGTTGTGCTTGTGCTCATAGGGACCGTGCCTTGGGGGGTTTTCTCACCTAGAGATGAGACTGCTCTTGCCACAGCCTTAGCTGCCTTTGGGCTGATTTAGATCACCTATGTCAGCCCCCAGAACCAGGCTAGGGAGAGCAGGGCTGAAGCTGAGTGGCATCATATCCATGTCAGGTGGCATCCTCCAGTGACTGCTTTTTCCTCCTCACAACTTGTCTGCTGACAGCTGCATGAAGGTTTCTGTGGCAGGTTCGTCATCCACAATCACACCAAGGTGAGTCTTTCCTAGCAAAATCTGGTGAACACCAGCCCTCACCCTCCACATTCCCTGTCCTTCAGCACGAGCTACAACATCCCACAGCACAGAAGCACTCGCCTCCAAACAGCCCTAACTCAGCTACAAACAACATACACACTCTGCAGGTTTTCTAACATATTTATGTAGCCTGCTTCTTCTACCCACTGAGTTTTAAAATATGGCCCATCACTACAACATCTGAGCACAAGACTAGACATGGTGCACGCTGCAGATCCAGTGCAGTGTTCTCCTTTGAGGTCAAGGAAAATAACTCATAGGCAACAAAATATTGGACAGAAATTAAAGGAACATATGATGTTTCCTAGTAACTCACAGGCAGAGGAAGGCAATCCCTGCCACTTTTACTATTGTGGTTTGTAGGAGCAATGAGGAGGATGGCTGAAAAGAGTCTATTTTAACAACAGTACTCACCAGCTAGAGAGGGGAGAAAATTGTTGAAGCTTTAATCATCTCACAGCTTCCTCTGTTCCATGTGCAGGGCTCCAGGGACACAGCAGCAAGTGTGGCATCACAAAATATCCTTTTTCTCCCTGTTTCTTCTCCAGAATCTCTCCAGCCTTGAAGAACCTCTCACTTCCATGCCATGGCTTTACCTCCAGGAACAAACACAGTGCCCACCTGCATGAACCATTGTGGACTCCTCTGCTCACCAGGACTGTGTGGATGCCAAGAGCTAATTGCAGTATTTTTCCTCTTTTGTAAAGGCAGTTCTTGTTCTACCTGGATTAACTTTCAGAGAAAATGAGGGACCTGCTTTCTATCCTTGTCTCTATCTCCTCCAATCATAGATAGACTATGGCAGTGCCTTTGGCTTTCATTAAAAAAACTTTAGGTATCCATTAAAGGGCACTGACCCAGTTTTTATCACCTGACCCCACTGGTAAAGCTCTCTTTTGGGAGGCAGCATCCATCAGTGGAACTATTACAGCAGCCTTGCAGCCTTGCATCACCAGAGAGAATAGTTCTCCAGAATAAAAGCTAAATGATGGAGCAAGACAGAGTGGGTGTCCATGTACATAAACATTAGAATTTGTTTACTAATGAAAACAGCTCTCAGGGTGAGAGGAAAATAGCAGAAATATTCAGTGAAACATTTATCTCAGTTAAACATTTATGCAGGATTTACATATGATGACATACACAGAGGTGGTGTTTGCGTGGCTGACACTATTGGCAGTGTTTGATTTTTTAGGGATGCTTTCCCAGAGCATTTTTCTTGCCAGGAGAATTTTTAGTGAAACTGTGCAAGTGTAACAGATCCATCATTCACATACAGAGCTGTGTAATTTTTCTTCCTTCCAAAGAACAGCTTGTTCCTGTATTTACGAGGTATTAATATAGGAAGTCCTATTCCTGACACTTGGATACAGCTTCTCAGGTTTCCCACATGGGTTTAGATCTCTGCTGATGTCACCCAGAGAGGTCAGCACATAAAATTGGAGGGGAAGTTAGCAGGTTAATATCCTTTTCTTTAAACAACAAAAATGCTTCTATGTACATATTCACCTAGAAAGGTAGCCCCCAAGGCCAAGGACTCCCTTAGAGCACTTACTGCTGCTATTACAGCACTGTGCTAAGGGTTGAGAATGGAAACCTTAAATTAACCAGAAGATCTGGGGGAAAAAAAAGCGCTTGAATTTTACTTTTCTCAATCAAACTGAGATGTAAATTAGCTAAATAATGCAATTATCAAAAGGCAGAGCAGAATCCAAAAGCACTTAATCTTTACTAACTTATATTTTATTTATATTAAAGTGTTCTGATAGACAGGATACTTTGCACAAACAGACCCTGGGGTAGGATACTTCAAGAAAGTTAGGTCCCATGTCAGTCACACGCTTGAGGATTATATATTCCAGGTGTGAATTTAACTTCTCATCAGCTGTGAAAGTCACCTGCATAACTGAACTTACAGCTCTGAACAACAGGACCTGATTCTGCTCCAGCATAACCAACCTCTGGTCTCTCAAATTTATGATGCAAGGATTCAAAAAAAGCATTTGTGGGGTAAGTTTACTGTGACAACCTGAGACGCCCTTATGTACCTTTTCATGCCTGAGTCCTAAGTGTCCTCTTTTTCATTCTCATCCACAAGTAGAGGGAGAAACTTCTCCCCTCTTTTCTCTCTGACAAGGACAAGTGAAATGTAGTAGGGCTCTCATGACTCCAGGAGCTGCAGCTGTGAAAAGAAATGCACAATTGAGTGCACACATTGAAACCATGAGGTCATTGTGAGAAGTGCCATTTTTCTGGTCCAACTACAATTAATTGGAACATTGCTACTGTTTTCCAAGGCCAGCAGGACTGCCTTTTCCTGCCTGCTGAGCTCTGTGACAGGTGAGTTTCAGTGGGATGAATTCCAATTTAATTAACAGAAAACAATTTTCTTAAAGAGAGGAAAAAAAAAACCCCAGACAACAAACTGTTCCTACAGTTCTCTCAGAATGAATATATACATCATATAGAAAACAAAAAGGTAAGACAAAGAAACTTGGCTGCTTTCCACTCCTAGGAGATGTTAGAAACTCATTGGATACTCTGTTTTAAAATAACATTTATACTGGCACTGGATACCTTAGTTGGAGGACCCCATGATGGATGGATTTTTTTTCTCTCATCGAAAAGCATCCATTTCCTCTCTTAGGCCACAAACATAAATATAGAAATAGATCATTCTGAATTGGTCTATTTACAATTATGTATTTAATGGCAAACCACAGTGTCTCAAGCTACTAATACATAATTTAAATGTCTCACAACTACAGCACTTGGTTTTCAATTCATTCTCTGTACATATTCAATAAACTGAGCATGTGAAAATAATAAAGGAAGTGAGGCCTCAGTTATCAATTCTGACAGGGTTCACAGTCCTTCTAAATGTGTCTTTAAGTCATTTTAGCTTGCATTTGAACATAATTATCATGACAGGCATGGCTTCAACTGAGCCAACAGAGCTTTAAAATAAATACTGGAAGCTGCTTGTTCAACGTTGATACAAGGTCTGGGTCCCAATCTGGCATACACCCCCATTTCCCTCAGTAGCCCCAGTCCTGACATGGCCTGGCAGGCTGAGGATTCTTTGTTAGCCAGGGTGAGGGTCCCCAATGTCTGCAGGAAATAAACACCCAGCCTTGAAATTCAGCTTTTGTCTATGCCTCCACTTCTTCTTCCAAAGCTAATCTGGATTTGGGGCCTATTTGCCCCTTGTACAGGGGTGAACGTCTCTGCTGTGCCCCACCCCCAGAGGAGCAGGACAATTTTCCAGGCTTTCTGCTGAAGTCCCACAGGACCATCTGTGTAGCCTGTTCTGCACGGTTTCAGTACTTATGCTAAAACTCTTTGCATGCAAAAACATTGCAGCCCCCATTTCATACTTACACTCATTTAGGCTTTACCAGAGGATCCATTTCATATTGCAGTTAAAAGCTGCTCTAACATGCAGCAGTTTAAGAAAGAATGCACCTTGAACATTTAAGTATACTATATCATGCTGCAGGAAGCCAGATCTTCAATGAAATCTAGTCTGCTTTGATTAATAATTGATGGCATTTTTGCATAGGAAAGAAAAAAAATCCCAAAGACACTCTTCCTATTGATCTGAAAGTCTCAAATAAATGAAACAGATACAAACTTTTGCCTATGTTTGTTAACTGTTGATAAAATGGCAGTAGTGAGCAGAGGCAGTCATATGCATAAATGTAAGGATGGCGATAGATTGTTTTAAACTGCATCTGGTTGAACTTCTTGAAAACCTTATTTGATGTTGAACAGCCAGAAAACCTGTGTATACTGACAGTACAAGGTTATGCATATCTTCCACAGGTATTGCAATGTATGTTAACATACAAGAAGTAGTGGAAATTGTGCAGGCACTTAAATGACAGAAAGTTAAAGATTTAAGGTCAGGTCTTGAGCTGGGAAAAGAAGTAGTTTAAAAAGTACTGTTCATTAGTCTGACCTCTATCATGTACAACTTTCTCAAACAGATATTGGAGAAAATAATAATCAAGATGCAGAAACAAAAGAAGGCTATAAGGCAATGTGATTTTAGGAAAGACAGATCACATTAGACTAAACTTGTTTGACTAGGTGCTTGTCTTGATCAGAGAAAAGTGGTAGATCTAATCTTTGGACTTTGCTTACATTTTACTTAGGCCCACATGGAAAGCTATTTGTGGAGCTGGAGAAGATGTGGATTGTTTTTTGTTTGTGGTTCGGTGAGGCGTTTGCTTGTTCGTTTGTTTAATTTACTGCCATTGCTCCAGTTCACTCCAACACCAGACCAGTCCTCTTCGAATTTCAACAACTTTCACTGAGTTTCTATGTTGGGACTCTGAACACTGATAAAGACAGAGGGTTTTCTTCAATCAGAAGCTGCCATGGCTTCCCCTGTGGCTGACAGCACAACCAGCAGGGCCTCAGCACCTTGGGCTCAATATCACCCTGTATAAACCCAGGGAGCTGCTGGAAGATTTGCCTGGGTAAGAAGCAGAAGTCTGCTCCATTCAATCTGTGGGAGAAGTTTCAGAATCAAGGTGAGGGGATTCTAATTAACCAGCAAGGATGCACTGGGAGGGCATTTCCAAGCAATGAATATTTGATTAGAAAACCTGAGAGGCAATCTATAAAATAAGACTGATGAGTCATTGACTGTCAGTCGGTGCCTACCTGTGCATCAATATTTCTACTGGAAGTTCACAAAATTAAAAATATTAATGGGTCAGATTTGGCCCCAGAAGTTTTGAAAAAAGTTAAGTAGCATGGAGTTACTCCCACAAAATCATTTTATCTTTCCAGCTACATTTAGCTAGTGGCAAGTATTGCTGTTCTCCAGTGTTTCTAGTCCCATTGCTTCTTCCCAAGTTTAAATTCCCCTCTCAGATCAAATGGCCTGTATTTGAGAATGGCTCATTTAGCATACATGAACATTTATAAAAATGCCCTCCTAAAAAATGCCACTACACACAGTTCTCCCTAGCAGCACTACAAAAAGGAGCAAGTCTCATATTAGAGACATTAGGTACTGTCAGAGGGAGAGCAAGTCAAGAGGAAGAATGACATCAACAAATCAAATTAGCCAGAAGCACAGCCCCTTCAAGGCTCTTTTTCCTTGCATTTCTATGTCAGGTTCATGCCTACTGCAACACATCAATGACAGAAAGCAAAACAGAAAGCAGATTTAAATATATATAAAATGAGTTTGGTACATGAAAAGCAGTTAAAGTTGACATTGCTCAATTGAGAAGTGAATACATTTCATTTTTATTTACCTTTGACTCTAGCATTGCATGGGACAAAGCTGAGGAGAAAAAAGCAGTAGTTTCCATTGACCACAGAGATAATTGGAAAGGACAGGTATCCATTTCAATAGCTGATAAGTTAAATGTCTGAAGATTATCATATTTTGACATACCATGTTTTCTTTAATGGTGGATGATTTCAGCTTGCCATTTTACACCCAAGAAATTATTGTGGATGGAGATGCCTGGGCATGCACAGGTCACTCCTGGAATGACTGATATGAGAACTGCCAGGCTGTGCTTTGGTTTTGTGGAGTTGGTAAGTCTATTAAATCTAGTGATTTCCCAAGTGATTACGGATAAGGATTTCGGACTAGAATCTGTGTCTATGCCTATGCCAGGGCAGGTATGAGAGGTGTGTTTCACAGTACTCACCACCCTGCAAATACAGTTACAACAAATGAGTTAATCTAGTGACATCAAAATCCATTAGCATTTTATACTGACTTTAGTACAGACAGGATCAGACTCTCCATCACCTTACTGCCTATAACCTACCTTCCAAAATAAAGAGTTACAAAAGATTAATTAAATCAGTTATGAAATCTCTATGACTCTGGATTCTTGGGAACAAGCCTGTGGTGTAAAAAGCCAGCAGGATACCTTCTGCAGGAAAAGCTAAGCAGAATTGCTTTTCACTCAGTAAGCAATAGAAAAGCAGCAGCTACTAGACAGCCTCTCACAAGCTGAGTGTACAATTGAATCAATACTTTCAGTTTTACGCTCTTACACAGGCAGTGGATAGAAAAGTTTATATTCCAGTAGGTATCTGATGGGTCAACAACAAAGACCGTTAAAGAAAAATGAAAAGAAACCACAGAGGCATTTAAAAATTCATTGGGTGATAGTGGGCACGTTGCCTTTATGTAGGAAATGCTTCTATTAAAGAGACTTTAGCAAAATTAATTAGGTCATCAGAAAGCTAAATTCACTGAGACAGCAATTTTCATGAAGCAGTCTCTTGAAATAGCTAGGTAAATTTTAGAAAGAAAAATCACTTTCTGGGTATATCCCTGCAGATTAAACACACTTGGTAGAAGGAGAAGCATTTAAAAAATTCAAATCAGTCTTCTTTCAAGCAGTGAGTGAAGAAAAAGTCCTCCCATGCCACATCCCCAACTTTAAGCATGTGCAGAAGCACTGTTTAGGTCACTGAGAAGCAAGTCTACCCTTTGAGCAGTTCAAGCCTTCTGGAGAACGGGCCATCCAGTGACAGCAGGGCTTGGAGACAGGTAACCTGGAGACAGGTAACCTGTGCCTCTACACCACTTCTGGCTCAACACAGGGTAGACGAGGCTGTGGCACCCTTGCACTGCTGCAGACTGCAGGAAACAATGTGGGACTCAGCTTACAGCCAGCTTGGCGCTAGTGAGCAAAAAACAAGGGATTTTTGTCTTGTTTATCCTATATTATGTACAATTAAGACTGATGGTAAATTATCTAGCTGCATGTCTGTTGGTGACTGAGGGGTTACAGCAGCAACCCAGCACTGCCTCTAAACACATGCTTAGATTTGTCTCCAGTAAACAGTACACCTGTTCTGCTGCACCCCACATGCTGTTCTGCACTTTTCTACAAACCCCTCTGCCAGGTGAATGAACTCATTCTGTTAAAAACACTGCATTCAGAAGCAATGGTTTAGACTGGACTGCTCTTCCTGTGGGGTCTCAGAGAGAAGGACCAGGTAGAGCCACCCCAGATGAGATGAGAGTATAGCAGAAAGTAAATACTGTGCACAAGAGCAAAAGGAGTGGTACACCATCTTCAGTGAGTGTGACAACGGGACATCTTGGGGCCCAGTATGGCAGCACTGCATGATGTCCTATGGCTTTACAAGGCATAAATATGCTTACCTTTTCTTATTTTGTTAGGCATGTCCCATGTTCAAAATTGACTTGCAGTGAAAGCCTTTTACAATAGCCGTGTCTTTTTTGATGATGTAGTCTGAGGACTCTATCACTTCTGAAGATTTTATGTGAACTGAATTGCTCTTGCATATGTGGATGTAGAAAACTGGACAAAGGTCCCTGAGATGCAGGACAGTGCCTTATGTGAGCACAAGCATAGGGATTGTGCTTCAATTCAGAAAAGTGCTGCCCATCCCAAAGGTGAACCTTTGCAGTTTGAAGGATGTCAGGCTTGTCTACAAAGAGCAAAATGTATAATTCTTTAATGCCTGAAACTGTCTGCAGAGTAGTCAGCAGACCCTAGTGTTTCACAGCAGCTGACAGCTCATCTCAGGGAGCAAGCAACTTCAGTGATCCCAATGCTTGACTTATTTCCAAGGGAAAAAAAACCTGTTTTATAAAACACTGATTAAAAGCAGACTTGGGTTCCTAAACTAAGTCAGCCCAAATATCAGGAAAAAACCCAAGTGCCATAGATTGAAAACTCTGACAAAGCTGCTGCAGACCAAAGCAAAGGCATATGAGCATTAAACTGTCAGTATTTTAGTGACTGGCTTTCTTGCATGGGGAGCAGGAGTAAAACATCTGTCTTATACAGTGTTGTGCTGCATAACATGGAAATGCCTTCTGCACAAGTGTCCAGTGATTTGTACAGTGTGGATACTCATACACTGCAGTAAAATAAATACTGAGTAGCAAAAAGGGAAATCTGATGGCTTTTACATATTTCCCCTCTTCTGTGTACGTATTCTTCCCTTTGGAATGTGCTGCTCCTGGTCAGGGCTGGCCTGGAGAGCCCATGTTACATGACAGGCATTTCCCTAGTCAAGTCCATGGGCAAGACACCAGGTCGTTCTACAGCACCTACGCCAGGTTCATGCGTGACCGAGTCTTCTCTTGGATTGTTTGTGTGTGACAGTTGTGAGCTAGATGTGCTCTGTTCTTCCAGCAGAGGCCTTCATCTTGGTAGTTTGGGCAGGGGGAAAGGCAGCGCTCTGCACTCCACGCTCTTGTGCAGGAGGTGTAACTTCCTGGGGAAGTCTTTGCAACCACCATGCACATCAGCTTTGCTGCTGGTCCCACACTCTCATGAGAACAGCTTTGACACACCTGAGAGCCCCAAGAACAAGGATCTGTGTGGAAGCTCCTCCAAGACAAGACACCAGAACCCATGGTAGTCATAGTGGGCAGAAAGTAGCTCTAAAGAACTGCCCTGTGTTCAGGAGAGCTGTAAAACCTCCAAGTTCCACAGAGATATTAGGAAGGGTTGAAAACTGTGAAGCAACCCCAAGTATTTGCTTTACTTCTAGGTCTACAGGTCCCCTGGAACCCTCCCACCATGTTACCTCTCTCCAGATGGTATCCCCTGGCTTTCCCCAAAAGTGGCACTTTTTCTCAGGTGAGTTGGTACACAGCCAGAAATATATTTCTTTGGAGCTGAAAACCACCACATACCAGGTGCCACCACTTCTTCCACATGTGTGGTTCACCCTATGGCAGAGCACAAGAATGTTTAACACCAGTGATAATGATTCAACCCTTAGCTAAGGCATGTGGGCGAGTGCTCTCTCCAGCAGCTGCTCCTGGTAGTACTTACTGCTCCCTTAGGGACCAGGGCCTCCCCATGCCCAATGCCTTGGTTTGTGTTGCCACCAATAGTACACACAAGGTGTCCCAGAAGACATGGGATGCTGGGCAGTCTGAAGCCAGAGCACACAATTTTCAGTCTGCCTGGCACCCCCTTACACTTCTTGGGAAGTTTTCTTCACTGTGCCACAGAGTCTCACACTGCAGCAGAAAAGAAAAGAGAAAAACAAGACCCACAGTTTTACAGCTGCCACAGGGAGAAGGCATTCTGTGCCCTGCTTTGGCACACTGACTCAAGGAGATGGAAGAAAAAAGGCAGAACAGTAGATGGGATTCAGTGCTGGATAGTGGATCGCTAATGGAGGGAAAACAACTCTCTGAGTGAGAAGACTGAGATGATTATAGGACATGGAGTGTGCAAAGGAGGGTGATAACTAGAGGATAGTGGGATGGAAGAGGAGAAAGAAGTAACCAGGACAGAGATCTGAAGATTTGGACAAAGTCTTTTAATTACAGAGCAGAGAGAAAATGCAACACAGAGCTGCACTGGAAGAAACAATAAGCTCAGGAAACAGAGGCAGAAATTCTCACAGGATTGGCTGACATTCCTTGTGTACTGCTGGTACCACACAGACATGCTCCAGAAACCTGTCATAAGGCAAGGTCTGCCCCAAGATCACCTGCTGCTCCAAGGGGAACAGCAAGCTTTCTTTGGCTATCCCTCAAAAACCACTTTCTCTGCATCTTGACATTTCTGCCTGTGCTGCAGCACAGAAGAGCTACTCACCCTCCAGCCCTCCAGGACAGAAAAGACTTTAGAGAAGAGCTAGCTCTTCCCTCCAAGGTGAGGAGAAATAGGCATTGTGCTAGTGGATGCTGGTGTTATGACCCGTGCAAAGTCAGAAACCTCTGAGTGCAGCGTGGTGGGTTGTGGAGGAGTCTGGGAGAAGATGTGAGGCTGGTTTTGGTGTGGGGCGCTGGGCAGTGGGGCACTCTGGAGAGTCAGCCGCGCCCTCCAGCGACGAGGTGCCAAACAATCACCGCTGCTCCTTCCAGATGCTGAGGGGGCGAAAAAAGCCTTTGAGTGGAGAGTTAATTATAGCGATTGTATTCCATTTCCTACAATTAAGGGAACCCATCTGCAGAGATTTTAATTAATGGAGATCTTATGGGGAGTTTCAGTCTGGCTGGAGGGTTTTACTGGGTGTACCCTGTCTCCTTGGTATTTTCAGTAGTTGTGCAGTCATTAGCTTTGGCCAATTAAAACAGGGAGACAGCAATAAATGAGGAATGGACAACACAATGATTTTCATACATAGCAGATGGACATGTTTGCCTCTTCCCCTGACTCCCACCATCTTTCCCTAATTAATACAACCACTAGCTACAAAAGTATTTTTTTATTAAAAAAAAAGGATGGATGGTACAATTCATGTGCATGAAGCCACTTTTTAAAAATTAAATGAGGACATTTCACCCCATATAATATATCAAATATAAACAGGCATAGGGTGAATATTAGTAAGAATTATCAAAATAAATTCTTTTTCTATCTAAAGGATTTTAATTCCATTTTTTTTTCTGTGTGTTACAATTAAAACTTAACATTACCATTGATCTGTTTTTTCCCAGCTTCTGTTAGGCATAACCCTACTTCTGGGATATACTTTTGTTTGTTTGTTTGTTTAACCTACTGTGTTTCTCCTAAATGCATCTCAAAATAGGCAGTTCTTAAAAACAAAAAGTAACTTAAATCAAGTATGTCACACTTAGCATGTGCCTAAGGCACCACAATGCACTGAAGTTTGTGCAGCCATGAATGTATAACCAAAAGCTCAAACCACTGGGCATCTCCTCTTGCTGCAGGGACTTGGGGTCTGGTGTATGCACATTCCTTCAGTCATGAGTTGACCGAAAGATATCACACTGCTGGCTCCTGCTGTAGACTACTTAGGTTTTGCTTGGTTTGAATTATTCCTCATGCCCTAGTTATTCCCTGTTTCCCCAGACACAGCTGAGGGCTGGGAGCTGCTTGCTTGGCCAGGCAGGGCTGGTAAAGCCCTGGTGTGAAGTGGGGAGACTGAGCCCTCCTGGTTCACCCTGCTTGCAAAATGATGTCCTGACATAAACAAGCTATCAGGTCACCCAGGCATGACTGACTACCCTTTGGAAGATTCCAACACACACTGCCTCCAGCTGCATCCTGCCTATCCTAACATACAACAAAGGTCTGGGAGTGAAACCCCTGCAAAGCAATAGAGGCAACCACTCCGTGGTTTCTAGACCCTGCATGTTGAATGCCACAGCCCATACTCACCTGTATTGCAGCCCAATTCAGACATTCCTCCCGGGCCCAAGCCTCAGCTGTGTGGAAGAGGCTGCTCCCTCCAGGAGAGTCACAGAGCTGGAGGAGGCCACTGTTGGGTGCTGTGGTTCCACAGATGCAGCTGGAGTAGTTTCTCCACTTATACAAAGGTGCTTTGACTTTCTTGCTGCCTGGATTTTAGTTCAGTTCCTTCTAATTTTTTTTCCCATTTTCAGAGACCATTTTTCATTTGCTATCTGTAACGTGACATTCATTCCACAGCAATATATAGCTCATCAATCTTTCCTTTCAAGAGCACTGCTGCTTTTACTGTTCCTCTATTCCTTTCATATACAAGGCCATAGACACACACTCTATATGTGTGTATAGAGAAGATTTCTTTCCTTCTGTCTTTTTGTTCTTTGCTGTGTTTTTGTTCACAACATTCTTGTAATTACCTGGTCTTTGATTACCTTACTGACTTATTGTTGCCCCCAATACTCTCTCTTACATGTCTCCCAGGAAAAATATTAGCTTTCCTGTTATTCCCTTTCTATGCCATTCCTGCTTGCTAGCTGTCCAGTGGGATCTATCTACTCATGCATAATTTTCTGGTGAAATGTGCTCTGCAGCAGTGAAGAATATCCATTCTGACCTTCGGAGAGTTAGTTTGAGTCAAAGGTGGATCCTTAATAGCCTTGGATTACCATTTAAGAGGCTTTATAACATCTACCCTTCTAACAAGGTCTACCACATTGCTCAGAGCCCCAGCAGACAGCTCTGCTTCCTCTCCTCTTCGTGCTCACTCAGCTCCCAGTGCAGTCATTCCCAAAGTTTCAAAGCCAAAAAGCTTTACATACTGTCTCTTTTCTGTCTCAATGCCTGGAACAAGCCATGGTCGCCTTTACTACTCAGTCAAGTGTTACTGAGAACACCATGGAGAGACAATATGCTATGTAAACCATCAGGCCTTTGGGGGTTTGAGGCAAGGAGAAAAGCAACTTCTCCTGTGGGAGCGGTGCAGAAAAACAAACCAGCTGTCTGGATTGAAATCATGAGCAATTAACAGTAGTTTCAATTACCCAGAACAGAACTTTATAAATACTTGCAAATTACACCCTACCTATTTTTGCATGATGAATGGCAACCCATGAGGGAACTCTCCCTAGATCAGAGGGATGCCACCTGAGGGAATTCTGAAGGTCAAGGGTTCAAGAAATATTTTGAAATTATCTTCTTAATTAGAGGCAGCACAGTCTAGTCTGCTGTGTGTATATGGGCACAAAAACTACAGATTAAAATTAGAGAGAGAGATTGGAGGGAAAGTCTGCCAGCAAGTTCTCATCATAAGACACAGCATTGCAGGGATTCCAGCAGGAAGAGATCGCACCCCTGCCTGCCTCCAGCGTGTGGAGACACCACAACCGTCAGACTGTAGTTAGCATCGGAGAAAAAAGGACCCATTCATTTATCCTTGTCCCGGGAGAAGAGATTGGCTTGAAAATGAGTGTTCTTGCATACTAGAAAGTTTTCCTTGGGTGGGGGTGGGCCTAGGTTTCCTTTTTCAGGAACTGGATGCTGAAAGAAACGTATGGATCATAATATTTACCACATTAAAATACATCATGTCATGATAGCTGTAGAGACAGAAACTCGGCCCAGATCATCTGATAAAAATAGTTACATGGGGAATGGAATCCACCACCACTTCAGTGAAGCCACAGGAATCTCTTTCCACTGTAAATATGCTCCAGACAATGATGCCAGCTCTTGCAGGAGTGATAGTAAAACATAAATCACACTAACTCATAACAGCACCCACCAAACAATGCCAAATGGCTACAGATTGAGGCTTGGCTCTGCCTGCAGAGAACTGTGTCTAAACTTGGAGCATTTGCTAGGGCAGCCAGAGGAGAGACTCCAGGCTCTGCTCACATCATGGGGAGGAAGACACAAACCTGAGACCAACTTCACAGAAAACTCACACTCCCGTGTATTTTATTGCTATCCTGCTTATGGGGAGATTGTTAGTGCTCAGTGTGTCAGCAGAGGCCCATGTATACAGTACTAGATTGAATTTGGGCAGGACCTACACACCCATGGCACCTGTGTGAAAGAGGCTACATGCCTATCAGTGTCAGATGAGAAATAGCTGAAAACTGAGACTCTGACTAGATTTGGCTCTCATCAATTATTTAGAAACCATCTAAATCTGATTTGGATCCTGAGGTTAGGTATTCAAATTTGAAAGTCTTGGCGTAGTCCCATCTCCCATGGCTTCATTTCTGTCAGGATTTTCCACATATATTAACAATAGCAGTAGGAGGAGAGCGACTTCTTTCACTAGTGCACATTCTCCTTGCCCACCAATTCCAAGGGATGTACACATGGAGCCTGAGAACCAGCCCAGGATTTTTTTGGTGTTTGTAAACTGTGAATTAAATGAGAGCTCATCAAGCAGTGCTGCTTTCAGGGGTTTCAAAATTCCATTATTCTTTATCTGGATCCACAAACATAGGTTTGATTATGCCTGTAAGTACATGACAAAGTGCCTTGCAGTACAAATGCTATACATTAATGAAGATTACATTTCAATAATTTTTCTTCTATCTACAGGTTTCATTACTTTGGGTGATATGTTACGGAGCATAAAACTGTAATAAATATTTCAGATAGTACCTTCAAATTTGCACTAAGGTGATTTTGCCATTACCAGTTGTGAGTTGATTTGGGGTTTTTACACGTTTATGTTACACTTTTGGCATTAAACCAGAGGAACAAACCAATACTTTCAAAAGTGGGACCATTTAAAGGCTTCTAAGTCTTGTCTGGAGCCTGCTAAGAACCCCATAAAGGGGAGGTGTCTCCCAGCAAGCCGCTGTTTGCTCAAGACCAGGCAGCCACAAGAAACTAAGAAATGGTTCTTCATTCTCCCTATGGTGACCTGGGCCACAGCAGGGCAGGAAGGAGAACCATAGGGAAAATGAAGAACCATTCTTGGAGTGACTACAAGGTGTTTCTGCCCTGCAAGTGGCTTTTGTTGTACAGCCACCTCAGTGCTCCCCTTGCTACCCAGGAGCAGAGCTGCATAATGTATTTATATCAAACTCTGGCAAAACCACACAACACCACAGCCTCTACAAGCATCTAAAATTCCAGCTTTTTCACCCTCAACACACATGGAGAAAAAGCCTCTGGTGACCTCCAGCTTCTCAGGCAAAGTCTAGCAACAGGAACCACAGCAGAGGAGGGGACCCTCATCAGTGAGTGCTGTAATTAGTAGCATTTGAGGTCACAAAAAAAAAATCAAAGCATGACTGCACTAATTACAAAAAAATACACATATGCAAACATTCTACATGAGGCAAGACAGTCCCTTAAGTCCCAGGCAAGCTCTGCAGAGCGCACAAGAGGAATGCTGAAGCACCTGGGGCAGCTGCCCTACAGGAGGGAAAAAAGCCCAGTGTACTACCCCAGATCTCTTCTTTCCTGGAGGGGCTGGCAGTAGAACTGGGACCAAATCCATCAAAACCACAAGCACTTGGAAACCAAATCCTATGCAATGCAAGTATTTCAGAAATTTGTAACATTGTGTAGCTCCTAAAATACCTGCAAGGATTACTTCCTCCCCTTCTTCACCCTCTTAAAAAAGGCTTATGTTAGAACAATTATCCAGTTAGCCAAGACATAAGGGATGCTAAATGTATCCATAAACCCTTATCTACCAATGGACTTCCATTTCTTACCTGTTTTTTTTTTTCTTCTTTCCTTCAGCCAGCAACTTTCCTTGCACCATCCCTCTAATTTTCCTTCTTCACTCCCTAAGGCTTCTGCAAAAATGCTTCCCTACTTCCATCATCTTCCTTTCATCCATTTGCCAAGCTTTCTTGAAATCCCCTGTTCTTGGGTGTGTAGCAGCCTCTCTGAAGTCTGAATGCAATATCATTTACATTTGTTGGTGCAAGCCAATCTTCAGAACAGGGATGTGTTTCCACCACTATCAGGTAAAGACGACTTTGCTTAAAAGTATTCCTAGCTTGGTCAGGGTAAAAGGCACTTGAGAAAAAAGTATGGTCCAGGTAATTAAAGACCTTGTGATGACCACATGGTCTGAAGCTCTAGAAAAGCCAAACAGACCTGAAGAAAATTGTCCCTCTCTGCAATTGCTGTTTATAAATTGCTCTTATTATTAACTAATGTGCTTATTGGTTACTCTCAGTCAGAATAATCATAGTTAATAAGATTATCTTCTTGTGTTTTGTGTAATTAGCAGGGGTAGGAAAAGCAGAGAAAAGTATAATTTACCTTGCATTAGGTGCACAAGCTTCCACTTACCACAGGTTCTTGGATGCAATCCTGCACATTGGCTGTACTTTGACATTTTGCAGTTTTTCTTTAAGAGTTTTGGATTTTGAAATTTCTACTAAGACCTCTTGCAAGCAAGCAAAGCAACAGCACTGCAAAGAAAGAATCTCCTTTTGGGTCTCTTTTCCATTTCTTTTATGCCTTTTCTGTCTTTCCATTCTGCAGGCAATTTTGTAAAAAAATATTGAAATCAACTCTATTTGCATTCTTTAATTTAATATTGAATTAATTTTGCATTTGCAGTGCATGCTATTCAAAAGCAGGAGCTTACATCCCTTGAAATCAACAGTAAAATAATTTCTCAATGTTTGTTTTAAATTTCCCTGTCCTTTTTGGATCAAAGCAAATTTCCCCTCTACCCAGAAATTTTCACCACTTTTGAAACTTCAGATTTCTGGGGAAAAAAATTGCAATAAGCATTTGAGTTGAAAGCTGAAGTAGTGAGTGAAGTGTGAGAATTTGATTCGCTTAGTCCTTAAAGGGCAGGAATTCTTGCCGAAAGAACACTTTTCTATTGGAAATAAGGAGCACAAAGAAGAGAAATGAGGCGCTCTCTGTAGCCTGCCTAATCTCATCTAATCTAATCTAATGCAGAACAACACGGCTGCCAGCAAGAGCCTGTGCACGAAGGCTTTGGGTATGGGGTGAGCTTTACCGGAGTCTGTTTAGCAGCTCTGGGACGGAGCAGAGACAAGAACCTGGATCTCAGGTCCAAAAAGGCTCCCCGGGGCCAGCAACACCCCAGTAAACATTTCAAATAGGTAAAAATCTTGACAATACTTAAAAACTGGCTTTTGGAAACAATCTCTAGGCAAAGTGCATTTGAAAAAGAGAACGTATGTCTGTGCAGGCAAGCACGCACGGCAGTGTTCCTGAAAAGCGACTTTCAGAGTAACAGAAGAGGTTTGGTTTCTCACCGGGAAGCACAGGGTAGCTATTATGCAGCCATTCTATAATTCCCACGTATTTTCCCCTCTCCGGAGAGCTTTGCCACCAGAATATTCGGGATGACGAGGAGCTGGTCTCGCTCCCTGCCGAACGCCGGGTTCTCCCTCAGGGCCGCGCTCACAGTGCCCCCTGCAGGCCCAGCGCCGCTCAGCCACAACGAACCGGTGCTCCCCGCACGAACCCAACACAGCTCCGGGCCAGGTACTCCGAAAAAAGATAAATTAACTCTGCCCCAGCCAGCACCGGCACAAACACACACCGGGAACCTCAAGGCTTTTGCGGTTTGACTCCTTTTGTTCCCCTCCTTTCAAAAACCTCTGCAAGCAGGCAGCACCAGTACGAGACAGGTCATACGAAGTTCCTTTGCAAACGCTCAGGTTCCAAATGCTTGAAGCCACTTAAAAACTATTTTTTTTTCATCCCAAATATCCCCTTAAGTTGTTCCTGCATGCTTCCAGAGTGCATTTTTTGGTTTCCAAGAACCACAAGTCTGCAAATTCTCCTCTCCCCATCTCCTACCAGCCCAGGGAAGGGCCAGCTGAAGCCCTTGGGAACAGAACTTTTTTGAGGACTATGTTAAGCTCCATTTCTGGAGGAGAGATCTAATAAGCAACAATATCCCAGCCCTTATTCCATACTGGATTTATAGCACATGTCCAACTTCTTGAAAAATCACAAGGGGGTAGGGGGTGTGGGGGACAAACCCTATGTTACAATGGGTTTAGTAATTTTTTAGTGTGCAAACAAAGCCTTCGCCTTTTTTAACTTATTTTTGTGGTCACAGCACTTAGTAGGTTGGAGGGGAAGAATATGAGGCAAAGGGCTTTTAGGAGGCTATTGCTACTCTGAAGGCAACTTCTCCCCTCTCTTACACTAAACTCATCACAGACCCTTTCTTCCACCACAGTCCTGACACCAGAACTCCTTCAAGCCAGCACACAAGTGGAACAGCATCTCCACAGATTTTCCTTTGCAAATCCAAGGATTTGCTTACACCAAGAAGAGGAATACTCCTTTCAGCACTTAAGAAAGGGGGAATTAACTTACCATACAAATAAACTCCTCGGAAAATTTCTTCTTTCACCTATTGAACTTCCAGACTGGTTGGGGGAAGGTAGTATTTAAACAAATGTTATTACCTTGATGAAGCTTCCCTGTGGGAGTTTCATAGCCTAATCACTCAGCAAATCTAGGTGGAATATTTAATTTAGATGGTATGGTTTTTTTGATATAATGCTGAATTTTTCTGCTAACCTTATCTTAACAGAATAAAACATGTCTTAAGGCAGTTTAGGCCTATGTATTTTTTTCTATTTTCAGACTACTTTAAAAAAGAATTGTTTATTCTCCTTATTATATATGTCCCTAGGGAACTCTTGCATTTTATTTGGACTGATCTGTGGAAAATACTTAACACCTGCTTCTCTATTCTCACCCGTGAGTTTTTTCATCAATTTCAAACATTCTAGACCTCAAGACAGACATGCCTCTATTTTCTTAGTAGTGCTTTTGATTTTGCCATTGTACACAAATCAGTATGCAGAGATATTTACATTAACAACTAGAATCTAGTACCATGGTAATTTATTCTGTCACAAGAGCTCTGCTGCATATGTTGTTAACCCCAAAATCTAATCTGAATTTTAAACCAACACACAGAAGTGCCCCCTGTCTACAAGGCACCAATGTGATACTAAGAACAAGATAAATTAAATCCTCTCATTTTAGAATTAATTAATAATTAATACCAACCATTTGAAGTTTAACAAAAACAAGTGCTGAATTTTGCATCTGGGATGGGGCAACCCTGGATGTACGACCAGACTGGGAAATAAGATGCTGGAGAGCAGTGCCATGGAAAGGCACCTGGGGGTCCTGGTCAATGCCAAGCTGAACATGAGTCAGCAGTNCTGAACATGGGTCAGCAGTGCCCTGGCAGCCAGGAGGGCCAACCCTGTCCTGGGGTGCATCAGGCACAGCATGGCCAGCCAGGCAAGGGAGGGGACTGCCCCCTCTGCTCTGCACTGGGGCAGCCTTGCCTCCAGCGCTGGGGGCAGTTTTGGGT
Organism: Nicator chloris; assembly: GCA_013400495.1. NCBI lineage: Eukaryota > Metazoa > Chordata > Aves > Passeriformes > Pycnonotidae > Nicator > Nicator chloris. The sequence continues at coordinate 9,623 of WAAE01011299.1, read as the reverse complement.
GCCAATATAAGAAGGATCTAAAGCTCTTAGAGAACTCAAAGGAGGGCAGCAAGGATGGTGAGGGGAATGGTGATGCTCCTGTATGAGGAGCAGCTGAGGGCACTTGGTCTGTTCAGCCTCACGGAGACTGAGAGGAGACCTCATTGCAGTCTGCAACTTACTAATGAGGAGAGGAGGAGGGGCAGGCACTCTTCTCTCTGGTGACCACTGACAGAACCTGGGGGACTGGCCCGAAGTTGTGTCAGAAGAGGTTTAGGTTGGCTATCCAGAAAAGGTTCTTCACCAGAGGATGGTTGGGCACTCAAACAGTCTCCTCAGGGAAGGGATCACAGCACCAAGCCTGACAGAGTTCAAGAAGCATTTGGACAATGCTCTCAAGTACATGGTGCCTGAGATTGTTGGGGATGGTGCTGTGCAGGGCCAGAAGTTGGATTTGGTGATCCTTCTGGGTCCTTTCCAACTCAGGATATTCTAGGATTTTAATCTGGGCAGCCATTCAAGTAGGAAACTAACTTAGTCATATGCAAATTTATATTGCTTCTTCAGAGATCTTAATGGTCTGAGAAAACACTTTGATACAACTTCTCTAAACATTTCAGACAGTATTAACTGCAGCATTCAAGCAAGTCTGAAATCAACATCCTCAAAAAACATCAAATTAAATGCATTGCAGGAAAGACTTTGCAGCTATCAAGCAAATTGTAATTATAGCAGGGAAAAAACCAACCCAAACACCTAGATTGTGAAAAAACACTTAATACATACATCGGTGAAAAACAGTTATTGGTCAGAATACATACATGCAGTTTCAAGAAAAAGATCTGCATAATTTGAGTATTGTTTTGCTCCAGTGTCATGAAAATTGGAAGTAAAAGGTAATATAGTTCATTGTTTGTGACTTCCAGATTCAGTCTAAAAAGAGTATTTCTCTTCTTTCCTGAAACAGTTCCGTTTGGAAATTTAAGCAGGAGCAAGTAAGTACACAAAAGACAAACATATGTATCTATATATACAATTTTCTTTTATTAACAAGGTATGTCATTACTGAACAAGGCAACTGAGAAATACAAGGACTGGACATACACATGAAAATCTTACAACTCGACTAAAATTGGCATGTGTTTTATATACAGATGTGATTAACTACGGTTACAACTGTACTGTAATTGATTAAACACAGTCCTAAACACTTACATTATGAAAATATGAAGTTGATCATACAGAGCTCAAATATGGAATCTAAAAATAACAATTTAAAAACTTCCAAACTTTCTATCTTCATCTGTTTTTCAGAACAGCACTATAGCTTTTCCTACTATCATATACATGAAAGATTATCAAAAATATATTGATGGGTCTATCACTAATCATGAATATTTATATTTACAATAAGTTAGCAAATTCTTCACCAAATACTTTATATACAAAACTCAATTTGCCCTTTGTGAAAGAGTCATTAAAAAGTTAAAAACCATAGAAATGCCAGTTAGAAATAATGCATTCCAAAAATTGGACTTGTTTACAACAACTGAGAACAATTGAAAATAATTTATGAAAAAGTATGTCATTTTAGAACACGAACTCTCACAACACTTTAGTTCCAATACAGAGTAGCAGGAATTTTGTCCCATGTGTTCTTTGAGTGGCAAAATTCTCTTCCAATCAAGCTGCAAGAAAAAAAGAAAAAAATATTCTTAAGCAGTTTGATGTGAGTCTTTGAAGACAGAAGTCATTCAAGGGACCAATATTGTTTTCCCCCCTTCGCAATGCAGGAAGCCCTGTCCCAATCTGTACTGGCCCAAATACTCAGAATTCGTATTTCTCACCTTAGAGGCTAAAAGAAGGAAACAAAATAAGAGAAACCCAACAAAAGCCTCTATACTCTGTGCTTTAGTGCTATTCAGAAGTGCACAACCTTTTGCCAGCAGTGTTTTGGAGTATGATCTTGGCTCATGTTTGTATGGACTATAATACTTTTGCAGCGTGGTTTGAACACCCCTAACAAAATCATCTTCTCTGCCAAACTAAAAACCCCTCCAACCTGTCTCTCAATTGAAAAAGAGCTTAGACAGGAACCAGACGTTCGCTCTGCAGGTACTTCTTCTATACAGACACGAGCACCTAAGGAATTCTGCAATACAAAACATGGATGCTGAATGAATCTACACATACTAAGGATTAGACAGCTACTGAAACACAGACTCTCTCGGAATTATGTTCCACTCAGGCCCATCCAAATAACAGAAATCAGTTTGAGAACACAGAAGCAGTTTACAGGGCTTCCAGTATGTGAGAAAATAGCAGATGGATCACTCACTAAGGTCTCAGCTCACTTCCTCAATTGACAGCAATACGGAAACAATGCTGTGGTTCTGCACGGAATCAAATCAGTACGACACAATTGCTCCTAATGCACCGCAGTAACTTTGACAAAGTGCTGCCACTGTATAACAAGCAAAATTAGATCTTGCTGTCAAAACCAAATGAAGGAGACTGAATTTCCCCTTTTTATCTCTAGAGATGATGGATGTATGCCCTACAATTGTTATATGGAATCTGTTTTCCAGTTCCAACCGTGTCTCTCCATGTGCTATTATCTCAATTGTTGTGCTATTCTTACTTATCCTTCAAACTTCATAATGACCAGTGCTTCACCTGGTTTTTTTTAAACATCTCAATCACCTTTAACCTTTGCAGCTACACTCCCAGCCTTGAAATCCTGTCCCCTCTTATTTCAGACAATCCTCCATTATTTGGCTTGCCTCCTTAGTAATTACTCTTTAATTTAATTTAATCTTAATTCTTTTCAGGTCATCTTCCTTGTTCCTCTCAAATCAAGCATACTGGGGGAAGAGTTGTAACAATTTTGGCCTTCTCTTTCTTCTATCCTGTTGCCAACTTTATCCAAAAATCACAATCTACTTATCTTCTCTATGTTGATGATTTTACACAAAGAATTCCTTCTCCAGTTTTCTGTTTCTCTCTCCACATTTTCACACCTGTTTGTGTGTATCCATCTGCAATGCCTTCTCCAAATTCAAGTCTTTTTCACCACAGCTTGACAAACTTGGCCAGTCTGAGTAACCTTCCATTACAGACCAATGACAAAGGCTCACATCTTCAAATCTTATTTGTCCTTTCATCTTCGCACTCGAGAACCACAACAGCATTTGCAGGTTTTTGGCAGTATCTCTCTGAAACATGTTCTGCTTAGTCCACTTATATATCTAAACTAATCCAGGCCCTGAGCTTGTCCCTATAAGTTGTCTGAGTCTCCTGATTCAGGTCACCATACGTTCACACAAACAATGCTACTGGCACAACTTAAGGTGAGATATGGGAGCAGAGAGTAACTGAAGCTACTTAAGCAGCTCTGTATTAAAACCACAGTTTATCCATCTTCCTTTTGTTAATACCTGGATCTGTGTCTGATAATCTTCAGTCTGGCTCTGGTTTTGCAACTACTTCCTATCTCATACTTCAAAAACCCTTAGAGGGAGGCAGAATTTCATACTCTGTTTGTACAGTCCCCAGAAAAAAAATATTTACAGCAATAGTTTAGGATCCTTTGCACTGCAGTGACACAAATGTTATCACAGACACAAAATTTGTACAGAACTTTGATAACTTTACGGCGCCTCAGATCTTACCAGTTTAATTTGTGCTCTGTCGCTGGACTTTTGGTCCAACGCTCTGAGTTTCTTCTTCTGGATTTGGGCGTTTCCCTGCACTAATGCCAGTACCAAGGGCCGTTCTTCCTGATAATTTAAAATCAGTGTTTACATTAAGACTCTATTGCACCCTTATATATCCAAGAAAAGTGTTTGGGTTTTTTTTTCGTTGTTGTTTAAATTACCTGCTTGCAATAAGTGTGATTGCTGATTGTCTCCATGAGCATAGTGTAAGATACTACTTGCTTGACAGTAACCTGTTCAGATACAGTAGATGTTTATTATACTACATAAAATTTAGAGCTTCAAGCAAGTGTAAAATCAAGTTCTTTACAACAACAAAGAGGAGCCAATTGATTTATTTTCCATAATCAAGAAAAATCCTGCCAGAAACTATCCTGAATGCAGAAGAGTTCTTACGTAAAAAAAAAAAAGCCTCTTGGCAGTGTACAGCAGTTAAACATGTATGCACTTATATCTGCAGAGTGAACAATATTTAGTGCCTACATATTTATGCATTATATTTGCAACAAGTAAAATGCTTGTATATCCAAACACTAAGTTGTTATAAATTTTACCATTACTCCTGCCAAGTCTCCTTATCCTTTTTATTATTTTGTTATAGCAACGCTAATGAATCCTTGGCATAACTTAGTTATGGAAAAACAAAAAAAACCCAAGTAACTTAAAGATGAGAACTTTCTTCTGATTCATGTAAACTATCTACTGGCAACCTTGAAACTGAGTGTTCTGCATCAATAGTGCAATCAGCAGAAACAGTTGCAAGGTTTCTTGTTCTGAACAGTTGCGATGTTCCGGTTAAGTTCTGGGTGCTTAAACAAAACTCAGATTACAGCCTTTCCTGATCAGTAAACACACCACCTCTGTTAAGACTGCAAAGAAACAAACAGTTGGGTTAAATTTCATTGCAACTTGGATCTATCACAAACCACAGCTTAAGGTTGTGTATAGCTAAAGTAACAAATATCTGCTTCCACAATAAGAGACTATCCACACAAAACTGTGGAAATTATTATATATGGAAAGAACAGTAGTGAAATCAGGGAAAAGATACACAAATATTGCTATCCAATACACAAGGTGAACTTTTGGTTTTCAGCTTCTTTTAAAGTAGCCTAGGATAATGTTTATTAATTTTTGTTTAGTCACACTTTTGATCCCTCCCACTCAAAACATACAAATACTGCTCTAGATGAGCACTTTAGAGATAAAAATGATAAAAGACAGGTTCATTCTAAGAAATAATTTCTGTGTTTCAAGAACAGAAACAAGGTCAGTTCACGTTGTAGACAGCTGCTGTCACCCAAAATCTATCCATGCTATTTTGATGTTTTCTCTGGTTTTCCACAGTTGCAAGGATTTGGACATCCTTTACAAACAGGCACTGCCACAATACCTTGCTGCTGAATTCCACTTGTTCCTGTATGAGAGTCTCCCAGGGCACATGACTGAACAACAGAATGACCATCACCAGTTCCCAGCTGAGCTCCTGGAGAGGCAGGGAAAAGACAAACATAACAGAAGGTACAACTCCAGTTTTGGGATTTAAAATGTGGGGAGTTTACCCCCCTCTTTGAGAGATAGGCTTTTTATTGTGGCTTTTAAACTTTTTTTTTTCCAAACCACCTCATTACAGCTTAAAAGCTCTAATAGTTTTTGTCTTTCCTAATTCACCGAATCTCCTACAAAAGGAACACATTTCTGCTGTGAATAGTGTAAGTACATGTATATATGAATGCATTTTAAAGAGAAAAGAGGGCACACAATGTTAATTTTTTAAAAATAAACCCTTCATGTCTTATACATGTCCTAAACTTATAAGAAATAAAAGCTCAAGCACCCAGCTTTAAGGAGCTTGTATTTTAAATCTTTAGGAGAACTGTACTGGCTGAGAACAATAAGCTCTATCTTCCTCCACCATCTGTTTCTAACCTTGACTAAAGCCTATGAAGAATATAAAACCAGTAGGTTTCCAGTTCTGCTGTATCCTTTTACATTGAAGAGTCTAAGGTGTATATAATATTTAAGATATACCATGGGTTAATACAATCTTAATACTGTTCTTAATTTTCTTAGTAGAAATAAATTCCTGTACGCAATCTAATGCCAGCATTAGAAAACTCTGCAAGTTAATAATTCTCACTTGAAAGTTCACAAGTCACTCCTTATTATAAATATCAGGATGCTTATACACTTCTAGGAGAAAATCATATTCAAATGCTTTTGAAATCAAATTGTTTGATATTAGTTAATAAGTACTTTTTGGAGGGGGAAAAACAGGTGAAAAATATTTCCATATTTGAGATTTAAAATAATTTAATTATGTCTATATACAAATACTATCAAACAGTGAATAAATTAGAAAATATTTGTGACTTGCACTTAAAACTGTCTTATGAAAGCAGCTCTTTCTTAAAATACAAAATGGCAAGGGCATTATAAAAGTTCATGTCGTTCAGTCCCAACAAGTCTATGTCTTGAAAGAATTTGACTGACCTCCTGTACTACCACAACCAGAAATGCTTTCTCCTGGTGAATAGCCCATTAGGCCACCATTTCCATTTCCATTTGGATTAGAAGGCACAGTTGCAAGAAGACCTAAAAAGCAAAACAAAATATATAAAGAAAGATAGCAAGAAAAAGAAAATCAAGTGCGGCATTCTGTTTTCATTGTGATAGCCAATTCTCCACCCTCACCTTAAGTGGTTTACTTTTATGACAGGAGAACCCCTCTTTGTTTGGCAAGAAACAGAAGCAGGCAAGACAATTTTAGTTCACATTTACTTAATTTTTTCCACCTCATATTCTACATAAACTCAACATATTGGACACGTGTAACTAAGAATTACTGGAAAAATTAAGTGCAACATAAGCTGATTCAATACTCCGTATCTGAACATAATGACTGCTCACACCTTCCTGAGCGTACAATGCACTTGGTTTACCTCCTGGAGCAAAGGGGAAGAATCTACCAGGGCCTGGGTTGGTGCCTACTTCTGCAACAGCATTTGCATATACAAATGCAGTATCACTGAAGTTATGAATCATATTAAATTCCTTATCACTGGTACTAAAACTTAACCGTATGAGAGTTTATCAGAATCCACAAAAGTCCCAGCTTAACAAAAGCACTTCCAAAGACCCATAGAAAAAAAAAAATCGAGGCAATATTTCGAGGCACTCCCCTCAAACTCTTTCCTTTCTCAGTTATAATATTTACTTGGATATGAACCCTGGTCACCACCCTGAGCTTAGACCTGACTCTCATTGCTATGAGACTAGATTGTTTATTGCTAGAAGGTGAGAGAAGTTTTAAATAAATAAATAAACCAAATAATCTATAATCATACCCAGTCCTCTGTATCGTGAAAGCTGCTGGTAGATCTGTTTCATCCTCTCAATATTGAGACGGCTTGCCTCTGCATGGTTTACCATTGGTTTGGGATAATTAACTCCTATAATACATTTTGCAGCCTTCTGGATGCTCTCTGGGGCATTCCAAGGATCATAGATGTATTTTGCAGGGAAACCTCTAAGCACTGGCAAATAACGTCTTTAAAAAAAATAAAAAGGTAAAAAGGTCATATTAAGGACAAAGCTGTTCAATAGTTTAAGCAACTCATGAATTAATCACTGCTGTTTCTGGATTGCAAGTTACCTGATATAATCCCCATTTGGGTCAGTTCTTCTGCCAAAACCCACTGGGCAGTAGCAGTGAAAAAACTGCTGAAAGAAGGAACTACAGGATAGCCACATCCAGCTTCCAGCATTCACACTCCAATCTGCATCAAGTAATAGCTCTTCAAAGACCTTAAGAAATCAGTGCAACAAGTTAGTCTGGGCATGGCATACCTTCAAGACATCTACCTAACTTTTCAGGATTAGTTCCTGAGTTTCTGATTTAAGGTCTTTCTTACCTGGCAGCATTTACAGAATGCTCAATATGGAATTGCAAATGCTCTAATGCCAAACTCAAGAACGAAAGAAAAAAATCAAAACCAGGCTTTTATCCTGTAAACAAACTTGTAAACATCTCAGGAAGCTACACATTCTTACATAAATACATCCTTGAAAAATAAACCCCAAAGGATGGCTGGAGCCTCATGGCTTCCAAGTGGCATTTGCTGTTTTCAAAATTGCTTCATCACATCACAGTTGAGTAAGCTTTGCAAAATTCCAGAAAACAGGGGACATACATAGTACATTTAGAACTCAAACTGTTGGCCTGAATACCTCAACTTGCACAGACCTTTTCCCTATGTGAGGAATCCCAAGAGCAGAATTCAGGAGTTTCAGGGCAGTACAAATATGCAGAAGTTGTGTTCTTGATGGCTAATAGCCTTAATCTAGCAAGTCACATTTTTGAGAAAACACTCTAATTCCTGGAGACATTATGAACCACCAAGAACACTGAAGGATGGTGTGACAGACAATGAATTCTGGTCTGAAGACAAAAAAACCCAAAAAACTTCCAAACACTTTAATTTGCTACCCGTATAATATTTAAAAAAACCACCNACTTTAATTTGCTACCCGGATAATATTTAAAAAACCACCAAAAACAACAAAACATGAGAAATTTGAAGATCTATGAGAGTTTTACTTTGAATCTGGAGCTCAGTAGCTGTGAAACATTCAAGCTTCCAGCACTGATTGTTATTCATCTTCAACACAGTAAGTACTGATTTGCCTAAAAAGAAGTTTATCTGCTCAGTCAGATCCCTAGCAATGCAGGCTGACAAAAAACAGGGCAAAGCCTCATTCTGTGAAAGACAATGCTCAAGGACCTTTTATAAAAAGAGTGCACCTAGAAGTAGTTTTAAGAACAGATACTTATTTAATACATTTTTGCACGGTCTGATTTTCCTTTCAAACTTACATAACCCCCAAACGTCACAAAGCAACCATTTTTCTTCATGCTAAGGCACTAAAAACTCAACATCTTAGTACTGCCACCCAACTTCAACTAATATTATTCCTGTACAATGTCTAAATGAGGTAATACCATTAAACAGTAATCTCTCCACCTCTCTCCCCATGTACTCAATAGAGCATTCATTCCACAGTATACACTGAATAAGTGTGACATCTTTATCTTTTACTAAATAACTGCAACTACTTGGGGAAAAGAGTTTGTTTTGAAAAAATAGGATTTATGTTAAAATGCTTTCAAAAATGTTTCAAATAGATGGTGACTCATAATGCAACAAGATCTTTAGACGTAAAGGGTGTTAGCACACAATTATTCCACTAGGTGCTGCCATGTAGTAAGACTTTGGAAATAACACCATGTGGAAGGCCAAATTAACTTTTGCTAGCTATGGAAACTTGAGCTGAACATCGTTCCACTGCACAATGAAGCACTGGGGCCTTCATATATCTGTATTATTGCAAAACTAAGAATAAGCTGCCACATATCTGTAATTTACAGAGTAATTTACCTATAATATACTGAGTTACCCATGTATGTGCACCTTCAATGTATTTGTGAACTGCAGAAGTAACCAAATTTTTTTTTAATTGAAAGGTGCTTGCTTTCAACTGATTTGTTAAGAA
>WAAE01011298.1:0-15682 GCA_013400495.1 Nicator chloris | reverse complement strand
CCTCTCCTCTCCTCTCCTTTTTCAATTTCAGTGAGACAGCTCCCCCCCGCCTTTTTTTTTCTATTAGCCTACAATAATTAATTTAAGCAGAGTGACACGGTTTTAGAGGTCACACCATTGCATTTCAGACAGCTGAGACATGTCTAATTTAGCTGGCCTGTCTACATAGGCTTACTGAACAATCAGTGGAAGCAGAAATGCTTTTGCAGGGGCACATGAAATTTGAGTCACCTCCTGGAGGAGTTGTCTTTCTGGGTTAGTTATGTTGAGGCTTATGAACACTCAGTGCTGGTGAGCACCCTAATTTCACCTGAACATGAACATTCTGTGTCTTTCATGCCAGTTATTTTCTCTTTTCTCATCCTTTTCTAACATTTTGATCAAATGAAAAAGACTATTTTTCTGGCTAAAATTATCTACTGTATTTGATAAAATTTGTGAAGGTTTTTTTGTTGCCTTGGAACACTGTTTTCTAGCAAAGTTACCAGTCTGCTGTCAAAATATACAAGGTTAAAACCAACTATAGAATAAAGCAGAGAGTTTCTGTTTTTCCCATCATCTTTGGACAAACACAAATTCCAGTTTCTCCGGCTGTTAACTTGGCATCTTTTACCAGAGAGGAATTTAGAGAACATACGAATAAACTGACAGATAAACAGAGAAGTGTCTTTCCCCTTTTAGGATGCCAACCACACCTTAGTCAGTCTCCTGTGAGGGAAGAGAGTTGACTGTACTAATGACAAAGTGGCAAATGTGCAAACTCCCTCAAGCACTTAAAAAGCTGCTTCATCACAGCAGTGTGACACAGACATGAACAGAGGATTGTTCTCTTACTTCAGATTCTAAGCAGCCATCAACTTTACTGCACATTTCTACCTACGTGAATTACAAATTAGTGACAAATACGTTTGAAAACTAGTCATTACCTCAATCAGTCAATTATTCAAAATAGGTATCTGTGTGATTAGTTGCTCTCAGTTAATTACAGGAACAATAATTAGCTAATAAAATAGTACCATCATTCATATAATATTGATTTTCATTGTTTTGGAGATATTAATTTTAAAAATCCTTTGAATTTATATATTGAGAAAACATCCAAAAATACTTTTAAAATAACTTTTTTCAGGCTACAGGCAGTGCTTTATTCTTTTCTAGTTCTTCTAGACAAACTTATGCTTCTGCCATCTTCTCAACAGTGTTGAAAAATAATAAAATGATCTTCAAATGTAGTCTTAGTAGTGAATTGCTTTAAGAAGGTTGAGTGAAGGATGATTAGACCACTTGCTGCTTTTAATCACTTCACTCCTGTCCAAATCTAAACTGATGCCAAAAACTGGCAAAGAATGATGGGTGTGTCAAAGACATTGTATTTCATTCCTATAAAAACACAATGCTCTGAAATTACAGATGCAATACTATAGGATATCATACTTCTCCTCCCTAAAATTAGCACCTGAGGAAGAATGCATAATGAAGGCATTTTTTTAAACAAGATTGAGCCAGTTGGTTCCTTATATTTTGTATACCTTGTACTTTCTTCTCAGACCCTTCAGCCCAACTTGTCAAATCTTTATAGCTCAGTCACCTCCCCAAGTCTGAAAATATCTGAGAAAAGAAGCTGATCCTCCTGGGTCAAAAAAAGCCATGGTGACACCCCAAGAAGCATTTGCAAGTCCGGCCCAGTGTGTCTGGCTTCCCCACACAGGGTCAAGGTACACAAGGACAATAATCCAGCATTGGATGATGGAGCCATTAGAGACGACCTTTTAGAAGACCTTCTCCTTCTCCCCAACTCTCCTGATATTTTAAAAACTATGTGATTATCTATTTTTCTTTTTTTAATATTTTCATTTTCATTTCACCTCTATCTTTACTCTGAAAATCTCTCTTGATTCCTGCTCCAGTTCTAGCTGCCCTGGGCAACAACTCCATTAACATATCACTAATATCCTCCACTTATTTATTTAAAACAAAAAAATTGAAAAAGCCCAGTTAAATCTCAATAGATTATGATCTTTAACTTAACATAGTCTAATGGTTAAAGCAATATAAGAGACGGCAGGAATATCTGCATCTGACAAAAATTCCCTCAGAAAATCATATAAAGTCTGTATCACAGCTTCTTTATATGTAAGGTAAGGTTTATACCTGACAAGGTGTTGGGAAACATCTATATATGGTATGCATTATTTTGGCCCTCTTCATTTCCTTATTATGGCTGCTGAATACTAATTACATGACTTGAACTCATGGTTTTGTGAGTGCCCTTGCATGATTTCAGAACAAAATCACCCTTCATTAACTGTTTTTCTTTCCCCATGGTACTTGGTAAATAAAAAACATTACAAGAACACAGAAATCCTGCTGTATTGAACTAGTGGTATCTAGTACTATTAATGCTTTAATCATCAAAACCATAGTGGATATGTAGTTTTCAGACTGATTTTAAAGAGGTCTTCTCCAAATAATGAGAGGAATACAAACCCTTGTACGTGCAAACTGATGTTCTTCAATGCATAGATCAAACCACAGCACTGCACTGGAGTCTTTGTAAAAATGTGTAAAGGTCTTCAAGTTTCATCTGCATGAAACACTGCAGAAAAGTGAAAACTGTAGGACTGATTTGAGGATTTCTGATCTTTTTGTCTGGATGTGTGTGACATTAGCAAAATTGCACCACCTCTGATTTCATATTTCTGCTGTTGTTTCTTTGTTCTTTCTCTCTGGGGTTTGTTTTTTGTTTTGTTTTGGTTTTTTTTGTTTTTTTTTTTTTTCTTTTTTTTTTTTAATTTCATGAGGGAGGCATGGAAGTACACTGATGGGAGGTGTTAGTCAAGGGAGGTATTACTGCTGCTGAGAAGGTGAAATACATGTCACTGCTGAAGAGAGGGACTGATAGATGTGGGTGGATATATCACCATCTCTGATACTGGGTAGACGGAGGGTAGAAGAATGTAGTGTTGTGGATGATAAACTGTTGTAGACACAACAACTACATCATTCCCCTTGTACACCAGTATAAGGGAAAAGGACTAAATGAATTCTTTTGGAAGTTGATGTACCCGGGATATGGACAAATTAGGGTGGTCAGAACCAAATTACCCCCCTATTGCCATTCCCTTTATACAGCACTTCAGGAATCACCACACTAATGAGAATCAACATCTTCCTCCTGAGTCTCTTTTCAGGCCAAATTTATTAACTCCTCACACTTCTTCCTGTTGGCCCACTCTTGAGGCAGAAGTAGATCATTGAGTAAACACTAAGCTCAGTGAGGTTCCTGCAAATGCTCATATTTGCCATGACAGTGATTCAGTGGGATTTGAAATGAAGGCATATTCTGAGCTCCCCGAGCATTTCTCTTGCACAGACTGTATGACCTGACTGAGGCCAGTCTTACTCACTAATCTTACTGCTCTTTGCTCAGCAGGCTTTACACCTGTATGACTAAATGAAATATTAATTTCTTTTTCTGCAAAAGCATACCTTCTTATGCTGGAAAACAGAAGCAATGCAAAAGTGATTGGATCAATTTGTTTCAATTACTTGGTGTAATCTTGGATTTAATGTCATTTAGAGAAACTTAAAAGAAATTCTGAATTATTTTTCCTTTTTCTTTCTTCCTATGCTCAGTTTTGACACTGGAAAGAACTAATTTTGTCTCTTTTACCAAACAATTATAGCAAAAATACTTAACCTATTTTAAATGCAGTTGTGTTTATTTTATCAGAAATTCTTCTTTCAGACAAATTTACAAATACATACAAAACTTCATCCATTTAGTATGGACTAGACAAATACAACATAATCTTAATGTGTAAAAGGTTCTCTGTAAACTGAATCCTTCTTGGATATTAGAACAAGCACTCCGACGAAGAGAAAAGAAAATAAGAAGAGTGTGTGACATAAGAACCCGAACAAACAAAAACTCTGGCATGCTAAAAGACAGAGGAGTGAGGAGAAAACAAGTCAAAGGCCTCTCTTTTGAAATCTCTCCTAACTGGCAAATCCCTTCTATATCACCATGGTATTGCAGCACCATGAGGAGACAGATGCTCCCTAAAGCAGTCAGCCTCCAAACAATTCAATATATTTCAGGCCAAAGCAAATAACCTGGCTTCTGCTAGAAAACTACCCAAACCCCAGAACATTACATGGTAAGCACATCATCTGCTTCCTCTTCAAAGCACTATGAAACAGGCAGGAAAAAGAGGCAATTTTTACTCTTTTTTCAGGGAAGAACTGTATAAAATGTATATGACAATCATAGAATCTTTTAGATTAAAAAGGGCCTTTAAGATCATCAGGTACAATCATTAACCCGACACTGCCAAGTCCATCACCAATCCATGTCCCTGAGCACCACTTCTGGACATCTTTAAAATATTTACAGACGTGGTGACTCCACCACTTCCCTGGGCAGCCTGTTCCAGTCCTTGGAAACCCTTTCTGCAAAGGATTTTTTTCTTAATATCCAGTCTAAATCTCCCCTGGTGCAACCTGCAGCTGTTTCCTCTTATGTTGTCATTTGTTACCTGGGAGAAAAGACTGATCCCCAACCTGACTACAACCTCCTTTCTGGTAGTTGTAGACAACAACGACGTCTTCCCCGAGCCTCCTTTTCTCGAGGCTAAACAGCTACAGCTCCCTCAGCTGCTCCTCATTGGATTTGTGCTCCAGACCCTTCACCAGCTCCATTGCCCGGGTCCTGGTGGCCACATTATTTTTGATACAAGCCAGGGTGCCTTCTGGCCTTCCTGGCCACCTGAGCACTGCTGGCTCATGGTCAGCTGCTGCTCATGGGCCAGCACGCCCAGGCTTTTCTCTTGTAGCCCTGCCTGGAGTTGTGATACAAGTGCAGAACACAGCACTTGGCCTTGTTGCACCTCATACAATTTGTCTCAGCCCTTTGATCCAGCCTATCCAGGTCCTTCTGCAGAGCCCTCCTGCTGTCCAGCACATCAACATTCCCAGACAGCTTGGTGTCATCTGCAAACTGACAGAGGGTGCACTCAATGCCCTAGTCCACATCATTGATAAAGATATTAAACAAGACTAGCCCCAATACTGATCCCTGGGGGTCACTGCTTGTGACTATGTGCCAGCTGAAGGCATTCAGCCCCCTCTCTGAGCCCAGCCAGACAAATTTTTACCCAGAGAAGAGCAAGCCTATCTAAGCTCTGAGCTTCTCCTGGAGAATGCTGTGCAAAATAATATCAAAGGCTTTGCTGGAGCTCAGGCACACAGCCTTTCCCCAGCCTTTCCCTCATCCATCAGGTGGGTCACCCTGTCATAAAAGGAGACCAGATCATTCAAGGAGCCTTTCATAAACCTGTGCTGCCTGGGCCTGATCCCCTGGTTGTCCCAATCACGTATGTGATGGCACTCAAGATGATCTGCTCCATGGTCTTCCCCAGCACCAAGTTGAGATGGACAGCCCTATAGTTCCCCAGATCTTCCTTCCACTCTTTCTTGTAGATTAATACCACACTTATTTCTAGTGAACTGGGACCTTCCCAGTTAGCCAGGACTGCTGGTAAATGACAGAAAGTGGCTTTTCAATGAGCACCCTCAGTACTCTTGGGTGGATGCCACCTGGTCTCATAGATTTGTGTGTGCCTAAGTGGCATATGAAGTAGCTGACTGTTTCCTCTTGGATTAAAGAGTCTTCATTCTGCTCTCTTTTCCTCTCTTCCAGCTCAAGGCACTGGGTACCTGAAGAACAACTGGTCTTTAATAGCAAGACTGAAGCAAAGAAGACATGAAGAACCCTGGCCCTTTCCTCAGCTTTTGTCACTATATTCCCCCTACAGGCAATAAAGGTTTTCCTTAGTCCTCCTTTTGTTGTTAATGTATTTATAGAAACTTTTAAAATTGTCTTCTACAACACTAGTCAGATTAAGTTCTACCTGGGGTTTGATACTTATAATTTTCTCCTGGTATAATCTCATAACATCCACATAGTCCTCCCATGTTCCCTGCCCTTTCTTTTAAACTGCATGACTCCCTTCTTTTAAAGTGTGGGTTTGTTTTTTCCTGAGTTCCAGACAAACTTCCTGTTTAGCCAGCCTTGCCATTTGGGACATGGGGACAGCCTGCTCCTGTGCCTTTAAGATTTCCTTCTTGAAGAGTGTCCTACCTTCCTGGACTCCTTCCCCCTTCAGGACTGCTTCCCAAGGGACTCTGCAAACTAGTTTTCTAGAGAG
This sequence comes from Nicator chloris, assembly GCA_013400495.1. NCBI lineage: Eukaryota > Metazoa > Chordata > Aves > Passeriformes > Pycnonotidae > Nicator > Nicator chloris. The sequence goes on along the minus strand of WAAE01011298.1, from coordinate 9,473 downwards.
GCCAAAGGCTGCCCTTCAGAAATCCAGGGTAGTTGATAACTCCTGTCCTTACTTCTCCAAGAATCAAAATTGTGACTACTGTGCCCAAGAGAGGCCCCAAGCACCAGCCCTTCCCCATTCACAAACAGCAGATCCAGTGGGATACCTTCCCTAGCTGGCTCACTCACCAGCTGTGTCAGCTGCTTATAGAACATTTTGTCTGCCTCTTCATCCTAGTCTAAACAGAATTCCAACCTGATCTCTGCCTTCTTGGCCTTCCCTCTGATTCCTGCGCATAAACAGTCAGTGCTATGGCCACCATGACTCATCTCTAACAACCAAAACACAGGGCTACCCCACCACCCTTCTCTCACTGCCTATCACAGAATCATAGAATGATTAAGTTTGGAAAGGATCACCGAATGTCATCTAGTCCAGCCTCCCTGCTCAAGCAGGGTCCCCTAGAGCACGCTACTCAGAAATGTGTCCAGATGACTTTTGAGTATCTCCAGTGAGGGAGACTCCACAGCCCCTGTGGGCAACATGTTCCAATTCACAGTCACCTGCACAGTGAAAGAGCTCCTCAGGTCCAGGTGGAACCTCCTGTGCATCAGTTTCTGTCCTTTACCTCTTGTCCCAAACAGAAACTGACCAAACAGAAGCTGCTACCCAAAAGGATAGCTCGGCACCTACAGGTAGATCCTGGATCCATCTTCCTGACACCCTGACTTCAGATATTGCAGACATTGATGAAGTCCTGTCTCAGTCTTCTCCAGGCTAAACAACTGTCCCTCCTGAAGCGTTTATAGCCATCCATGGCAGCACTCCAGGCTTGGCCTCAGAGAAAAGTTTCATTTGCTGGAGAGAGCAGAGCATGCTGTAAGTGCTCTTGATCCCTGTTGACTGTGATCTGCCAAATAGCAGAGGAGGAGTGCTCCTGCACATCATCATGGTGAGCACTCGCACAGCAAAGGACAGAATGGGTCCCTCAGCTGATGGGCTGGCATAACTCTAAGTTTGGTAAAACAAATGTGTATTTTTCAAACACGGGACGTTTCCTATGTTGAAGCTGGTCTAGAAGAATTTCAGTAAACTCTGTGAGTGCGAGACACCTTTAGAGGTCATTCAGTAGCATTCACATGTCTCTCCAAGCTATTTAAATTACTGCTGTCATCTAAATGCTTCAGCAATCCTGGAGATATTTCTTTATGTTGATAAATTTTGGCAGTTGTAATAACTAATGTCTGTGGAATAAAAGGTGTGTCTATAAATTGCTGTATATTTTTGTGTAGGTAGCTGCACATAAATGCAACCACAGGCATTTGATAATCATATAAAAAGTGCAAATGCTGAGTTCAGATCCAATGTGCCTATTGATTAAAATGCCAATAACAGCTATGTATTGTAAAAATTAGGGACAGATTGCAAGATTATACGTGGAGCACACAAGGGAATTACTTGTTTAGATTATGCTATTATCCCTAGTGAAAGTAGTCCCCATAATTGTTCTGTCAAGTTAAAAAAGTGGGGAGGAACCTGTTAACCCCACTTGTCCGACTTGTTCCTGTCAGAACTATATTTAGTTGGAGATTCAGAATGAACAAACCACATAAAGCCTATACCCCCTTTCTAACATTATTATCCCCCCTGCTGGTTTAATTTATGTGTTTAATTTTGGTTTGCTGGGTGCAATATGGCTAATTGCTTGAGAACTGTGCAACCTTACAAGTGAAATTTTGCTTTTATAATTTGTAGCACATCAAGTGTAATAATGTTCATTTAATTTCTGAAAAAGATAATTATGCTAATAGAATTATTTGAATAAAAATTCACACTCTACACAGGATAATGTCCTCTACCTCTTAGCTTATACTAATGTAGGTCTGTAAGGAATTTTTTAATAATGTACCTCAACCCAGGGCCAGGAAGAGCTGGACAGAAACAAAGGATTGATAGGTCTACAATGGGACAAAAAGGCTTTAGAGGTCTTTGCAGCAAAAGCTGACAGAAGTGATGCAGGTATTGAATTTGGATAGATGCTACAAGATGTCATAAGCAGCCCTGGTCATGTGAGGGGATGTGGTCTTGCTATGTTTAGCTAACAAAGTTAAAGTAAGGGAGGAAAAAAAAACACTGCAGGTCAGCAATTGCATTACATGCAAGCAGGGCTTGCGAGGTGTAACCTTTTGTGCAGATGTGCATTGCCTCCCCGGAATGTGTGGCACCTAAGAAGGGCCAGCATTGTGTGAGACTGACCAAACAGAAGATGCTACCCAAAAGGGTTTGGCACCCAGCTTCTTCTGTCACCCTGGAGAGGCAGCTGGATGGAAAGCACAGTGGCAGGAGAGGAACAGCACTTCCCTTAGTCCCAGGGAAATGCAATCTGGTTTTAGAGCCATCAGTTAGGCATGATGGCTTGGAACTGGCTCATAAGGCCCCACACATACTGCTCTCTGATGCCCAGACATCCTCCATGCTGGACAAACTGTTTCAGCATTTGGGCAGTGTCCTCAGGAGCATGGTTGACCAATAAAGAAGCTTTTAGGACTGAGAAAGGTCATTCTGTGGTGGGCTTAGCCAAGGGGTCTGCTAAAATGTAGCCCAGCATAAGCCAACATCTCATCTGACCATCAGCCTGAGAGATGCACATTCAGGCTGTTCCACGCCCCCAAGCCACAGCTGAAGCATCCTGAGAGATGCCTTAGGGCCTTTGCTGTTGAAGGATGGACATTAATTTAATTTTCCAGGAGTCATTAGGATTGCTGCTGCATTGGATGACTTGGCTTGCAGTGGGCAAGTCATGCCTTCAGCTAAGGTCTCTTTGCATTCAGCCTTTAGGATCCCGATGCAAATGAGGTGTTAATGAGGCATAGTTTGCTGTATTTTATTTTGGACGAGATCAGTTATCAGTGTGGCCAGATTTAAAAACATGTGATCCCCATCTCTTCCCACAGTAAACTTCTGTCCCCTGGCTCTTGCAGATGTTGCTCAGTGAGAGGCTGGTGTCTGTCAACATTTAACCACACTAAAATCTCCTGCACCAGTATAGAGTTCTTGCTTTTAAAATTGTGTTGTTGGGGGTTTCCAATATTGATTATTGCATTTGTAGCAATTTCCTAGACTTGGAATCAGGGAACTGTTGCAAATCCTCTATGAATGGCTTAAATAGGGAAGCATGATAAATGGAAGTATCTAAAGGTGGTCAATTTCATACTAGAGTAATATAAAGTACTGTGATTAATGCCCAGAGTGTCAGTTCATGTTTCCTGAAGTATTTCAGGAGGGCTTTTTTACATGCCATTACTATATTTACAGGTGATAGAGCAGGATTGGCAGCCTAAGAGCTTGAAACAACTGTTTATCCATGGAAAGGGTGGTGTTATGAGCAGCAAGTTTTGCACAACTCTGTTCTTCCTTTTACCAGAGTTCTTGTCCTCCTTCTCCTTCTCCACTAAGTTAATCATTCACAGAATTGGTGATTTCAAGGTCACAAATAAGGAGACACTTTTTGCAGCTTCTCCTTTTTGCTAGAAAAGAGGGGGAACTGAGGTCAAACCTATTCATTTCACAAATGCTAGCTGACATTAATATCTGAATGCTTTCTTGATTTCCTCTGTTGGGTACGGGAAATAGCTTTAATATCTTGTATACCACAATGTGGTAGCTATTGCCTTTTAATGTTGATCCCTATAGACCATCAATCCCTAACTAGTGTGGCTACTTACTGAAACTGAGATGGTTTCACAGTGATTTATAGGTAAAAATTCCTTGTCTCATGACTAATTTCTCAAGTTGTATGACTGCTCTTAATTTTATAAATTTCTTTGGCCATCAACCACCACTGATTTTTAGGTAGAACTCTTCACTGACTTGACCGTGGAGTACTTAAGAACATTACTGGATTATCTGGTCACATGCTTTTACAGAGCTGAGTTACTTAATGATGTCAGAACATTTGTTTTTTTGAGATTTTCTTTTGTTTTGTTTTCCTTTGATAGTTTTAAATACAAAGTGCCTTAGGACTGAGGAAGAACAAGTTTGTATGAAATAAAAATGGGTATGTTTCTTCACTGAAAGCACAAAGTGAGGCTATTTTTACTTTCATTGCTGAATTTTGCAGAACAAACAGATTACAATAAACAGAATACAGAGAGATGATTGCATTATTATTATTATATATACACAACCATAAATGTGCATTCTGCTTAACAAACAAATAAAAGGTATCTCAGGAGATCACTTCAAGTTCAAGTCCAGCATAAAGCACAACTTTCTCCTGAACGTTTCCTTTTTTTCACAGTTGTTAAGAGCAAGTGTTTCAGACAGAAGTGCATTAAACTGAGGAACTGAAATCCTTACCAAGGCTCAAAAAGAATGTGATTTGATCATGCTGCTTAAATGTATAGGCCAAACTCTGTGATAAAAATCCTCCTGACTGCATGGAAGGCCAGAGCTGACTCAACATTCCCACCAAAGCTGCTGGAATCCAGGAGTGTTCTGAACTTTTGAAAATTAAGAAGATTTTTAATGTTTTTAAAGGTGATGCCTCACTGTAGGGCATAACACCTCACAAAAGTTATTACAATATGTCAAACTCTGTATTAAGCACAGTGCTCACTTTCAACCAAAACCTTATTAATTAAAAAAAAAAAATTCTCTTATTTTTTAAAGAGAATAAATGCTGAGGTGATTCAGGCCTAGAGAAGTTCTGTCAGGAAGGAAGTGTTGCAGACTGAATACATTTAGAAACCCCAGTTGGACCGCTGATCCAGGTGATAAAAGACAGTTGTGTAAGCTCACCTCCCAAGGTGTTGAGGACATGTACATGCACAGTTGTTACCCATAGATATGAGCTGAGGGTGGCAGGGGTGATGGGAAAACTCACTCCAGAGGAACAAAATATTCCAAATGAACAGTTTTAAAGGAAACTTGTTGAAAATACTAACCAGGTAACACAACAAATTAATTGAAAATAGAGCGTTAAATATATTAATTAAAACAAATGTCTACATAGTATAGTGTTCACAGATTTCAAAGGGAGGAAAAATGTTTGTCGGAAAACTTTGTAATTTGCAAGTCAATAAGAGACACTGGCAGGTTCCAAGCCCCTTGGGGATAAATCATGGCCAAGCTTCAGAAGTTAGGAAGGAATATGAGTTTCAGTGTATCTGCATCTAGGATCTTTGGCAGGATGTGATGTTTTGTGTGCCAAAGGGACAGCTCTTCAGAACAAATTCTTTCTTTTAGAACTTAATTGTTAATGTAAAACCCCCTTAATACAATTGTGGCAAGAAGATTTATCGAACTTTAATGTCTTGACAAACTGAGTAGTACTTCTAAGCAGCCTTTTTTTTTTAACACCTGTGGAAATTCACCCAATCAAATAAACCAAATTCCATCCTTTTGAGCAAATGAATTGTGCTGCTTTCAGGCCACTGAACATTTACTGCAGCAATGAGCAACTAGAAATAGTGTCCCAGTAAGAATACCACCCTAATCATGCAGCTTTTCATCATGACACAAAGATAAACCCAAGTGAAAACATTTCCCCTGAATACAAATATTCAGAGCAGGTTCCCAGAGCCATCTTCATCTGTTGTCCCTGTTTTCTCACACAGATGTCACAGGAATGCTGAGGCTGGAATTTTCTAGCTCCCCTAAACATGAAATAATGCTGTTCTTTCTAATCATCATTGTCAATTAGCTAAAAATTCCTGAAGTGCCAGCTAAGCAATGATGGAGAATAGACTTCAATATCTTCCAAATCTGTATCACAGAACAAGAATACTACATTTTTCTCTGTGCAAGGGTTTGTTTTGAGCGTATGCACCATCCATGTCCTGAACTCTTCATAAACTGCAGGAATAAACAGAGTGCTGCATTACAGTGTTGAAAAAGTCCTCCAGATACTTGTCTTTAAGTCATGAACAAAATTGATTTGTGAAGTCTGTATTGAATACCTTATTTTCAGTAAGAACCTGTGGAAACCTATTTTTCGAGAAATGGAAGGGAAAAAGGCAAAGTCCTTGCCTCCAACCAAGTAAGACCTGACACAATTTCAAGTAAATATGAGTGGTAAAAAGAAGTTCTTGTGGGTCTCATTTTAGCCTGTGAGCCTGAGAACAGCTGAGAGCAGCAGTGAGCTGTGAGAACAGATAAGACTTTCCCACAAACATACGCTGAGAAATTGCTATAAAGAATGTAAATATCTTTTGCACCTAGAAATTGTTTAGACAGAAGTGTTGATTCTAATTAGCCAATTGTGGTGGTGGGGTAGTGACCAATCAACCAATCATGTCCAGCTGTGTGAAAACCTATAAATAAGGTTTCATTTGTTTTAATAAATTTAGACTTCTTTAGTCTAGAAAGAGTAGAGTTCTTGTGGTCCATTATCGTGGCAACCACGACGTTCTAGCACTGCATTACATCCTCAAGTTGCAATAGCTAATAGACTAGAAAAGTGCATCATTCCAAATATAAAGGGATGAAAGGGCCTTTGGTTGTCAAGGGCTTGTCGATAACAACCTAGACCATGTTAGAATTTGGGAATTTGTCCTTTTCTATTAGTTTGACCCAGGGGTTAGGAAATAACTCTACTGGATAAGATTCTGGACTCCTGTGAGTTCAGCAGAACTTTTGTAGTCAGCCATGTCTGGAGTGGGACTTTCTTGATTGTCTAAAACAACTGGAAGCAAATAGCACAGTCTGAAGGAAAGTTTTCTAAGACCAAGGAGAAAATTTCTCTTCCAGGGATTAGAACACACAGAAGCCAGTTCTGTTGAACTGAAGCCCATCTTTACAGTCCTTCCCTGTGTGATAACTTATTTCAAATACCTTTTGAAAACACGGAACAGCATCCAAAAGTAAAAAAAAGGCTCTCAGATATACCTGGCTGGCATTTATTATTACAATCCAGTTTCTGAGGAAATGTTTTCAGACACAGTCCTTTTTCTGACCTGAAAAACAAGATCTGGAAGATTATGAAGTAATTCCAATGAGAGAAATAAAAATTTACCTGAATATTTTGTTTTAGAAGTCTCAATCATTGAATAGCCTCTAAATCAACAAACAGCCCCTAAAACTCTTTGAAAGCTTAAGACAAAATTTCTGTTGAAGATCTAAAGGAAATTCTCTCTTGTCTGTGAAAAGGGGTTCAGCTAGAGTCTCAAGGTCTACTCCAGGTGTTTTTAAGTCTGCATGTTTTAAATCTGCTTTACCTCGATAATCCTTTCCAAGACTATCCAGGAGGAGGTCTGAGTGCTCTGAGAATTCAGAAATGAAAAGAACTCTCCAAAGTGATCTTAGTGCTAACTTCAGCTGCCTCTGGCCCTCATCCAGCAAAGCACTTAAATCTGTTCTTCTCTTTGAAATTGGCTTGGCGATGTCAACAGGGCTTCTCACATATCTGCAGTTTAATACCAGCATAAATGATTATTTAGATCTAACCCCTCTCTATCAAGGCTTCAAGTACCCACAGTAGTCCTTGTAAAGGGGGGCCTTGTTTCATATTTCTGTTGATCACGTTAATATGTTACTTTTCTCTTTCTATGGACTTGTTTGACTTTCCACACACTGCTCTGGTTCAGGCTCCAAAGCTTCTTTGGCCCAGATTCATCCCTCTCAATATAAACATCCCCACTCAACCCCTTCAATCACCTCCTCGGTACCTACACATACACTACTGCAGAGGCCTGTGTCCATTGCTGGGGAGTGCTCACCTTCGGCAAAGCCAGCAATGGCTTTTACTAATTAAAGAACAACTCACCTTCCCTAGCTTTGCCCTCCGATTCCTCCTAGAAATCCTTTTCTCCTTAATAGAAAAACGTCTAGATGATGGAACAGGCGTCTGGTGACCCTTGATTGCGTAGAAATCTAATTGCTGTCTTGCAAGCTGGGGATCCACCTTTCCTTTATTTTTTTCCTGAGAACTTTGTAAAAGCTAATTGGAAAGCAATCACAGCCCAACACTTAATAGACTTTCACATTTCAATGGCAAACTGTTTTTTTCTGTTTTCAAAAGGCACACTCTGGGCAATTTGCTCCCTTTCATAGAAGGTAGGTAGTTTGATCTTGCCTAGGGAAGAAGGCTACAGTATATCACTTTTATTACCTTCTTTATATGAGGATAAATGTTTTATAAAAGTTCTGAAAATAATTTCTTGTGTCAGGGAGGGAGAAACTTTGTTCTAGTACTCAAAGTGCTTTAATTAGTTTTCCCTGAGTCTGTTTTCTCTGTTATCCCACTACAGCTGAATCAGTTTTATTACCCTGAAAAAATAATTTGCTCTTATTAAGACCAAATACTCTGTTCAATAATTTAATATGTTACATTCATCTTTAACATTAAAAGGCCTGAGACAAAGTTCACTGAAATCAATGGAAAGTCTGCTAGGGACACCAAATGGCTTTGGATCCTTTAAAGGGAGTTTTAGTCTGAAGAAGCATCTGTATTATGGTTATTATGTGCAGCAAATCTAGCTTGGATATTATTAGAGGTGTAATTATGGTAGTCGAGGGCTCTGTGGGGCCAAATGGCAAGTATTTATGCAAGTCCTTGAGCAGGTGGAGCCTTTTTTAGTCCTAGTTCTTTGCTGCCATGGTTACACTACTACAAATACCTGCCCTTGTTAGCTTAAATTTAGTTTACTTATGGTTACACAAGTTGAAGCCACTCCAGCATAGCCAAATTTACTGTCCCTAGAGGTTTCTTGTGTTATGGTGATTTCATCCCTTAAATCAGAGATATATCTCCGTCTGGTTTTCCTTCATCACTGGCTTCATCACACTACTGATTGTCAGCAGTCGCTCGTAACAATCTTCTCTAGCAGTATTGTCATTTTCACTTACAATCTATTTTCTCCTTTCATTACTCAAAAAGGTTTTAATACTCCTCTTTTCCTGATAGGTAATTTTTGTTCCTAGCCACCTGTGTTTCCCTCATGGATCTGTTAATGGCAATAAATTAATCCCTAGATGCATTATAGTGTGGTTGAGCACCATTGTATTGACAATTGAGCCAGAAAAGCCCTTCTAGCTCAGTTCCTCAGAGACTGAATATAAAAAGCTATCCTAGAACATCCTACACTGCTATTAGGCAGTACAGAAATCGTATTGTGTACTGGAAATATTATTCTCCTCTAATTGATAGTGAAGCCTAATGATTATCAAATGTATTTTGGAAGTGAGAGTCCAGTACACTTGTTTATCAGTCTGAGAATCATGAGCATCTATTTTAATTTCAGGAGAAAAATTAAAATGCCACAATAAGCATCTTAAACGTTTATTTAACAAGAGCGAAAGTCCCTTATCGTGTTCGTTGATATTCAAGAAAGCAAAATCTGACGTCTGTAAGTAATTTTATGTACCAACTATAATATGTTTTTGTTATGGTCTTGTATGCCCAGTTGAAATTCCTTCACCGTAACCTACTGGGACATTTTGGGTCAGATCCAAAGCTGAGTCAGATCAAGATTAATGGTTGAACTCAATCTTAG
>WAAE01011295.1:0-63477 GCA_013400495.1 Nicator chloris | reverse complement strand
TAAAATAAGTTTATAATTACTATATAATGATGTAAATGAATATTACATACATTCAATATATGTATTATATAAGTTTTGAATTTTTTTTTATCCTTGTTAACACTGTGGTCATGACTACAAACCAAATAAAAAATCACTTTAGGCCTTGTTCAAAGACAAAGGAGCTGTCAGTCCTGCTCCAAAGTATTTACAAACATACTAAGTTCAAGGTAGTCAAGAAAACTAGGTTCTCTGTATTAGCATTTACAAATAACTGTATGAAGTTTTGCTGACTGTGTTTCTACATTTTGTAAAATTTTGCTGGTTCACCATCAGATTTCATAGATACAGCTATTGACTTATTCCATTTCAAAGCAGGTTATTTGCCATTTTTTCCTGGTCTGAGGTGAGTTATAATAGTCCATAAATATCCAACTTTCCTGGCTTTTTATGAAGGACAGACATCATAATGAGACTTTCTAGACTTCATAAAAAATTATTGGATTTTTAAAGCCTTGTTCATTTGTAGGGGTCCTTCACTGTCACATTTTTCTAATCATAGAACTCTAGTAAATAAATTGTGTCAGTGCAGAGAATAGTTCTTCCACGTGAATTAGAAAATGAAGACCCATAAGTGAATCATCTGTTTCTCAGCAATCTACCAAAAATCTTGTTGGAGTCTCTTGGTAGAATAGATTTAACTTTTCTGTTCCTATTTCTTCTTTTTAGGTCAAGTTTTTGGAAAGAATTTTATATCTTTAGGACTGCAAGAACTTACAAGAAACGAATTTATTTAGCAATGCCTGTTACTCATGCTACATAGAGAGATAATTTGTGGTGAAATCAGAAGGAGGTCTAAACAGAAATCCCAACTCTAAACTCAGAGGAAAATTTAAATCTGTCTCCTCCAGCTGCATGACAAAGACTGTGAAGCTATAACCTTAGAATATTTCAATATATCTGCATCTAGGTCAAGGCTTGACACCCTAGTTCCTCCTTATGTGATTCATGGAAATTCAGATGTTTTCTTCAAAACTGTTGCTAATATATATTCTCACATGAATTTTCTTTGGGTTGAAGGTAGCAATGTTCTTATATGATCCCATGTTTATGTGCTTTGTGGTTTTTAAGTTGTGTTTCCTTCTGCAGAGAAACCCAACAAGGAAATATCAGAATTACGGAGTGGCTGCTTTAATTGTTATAGTGTGATACAGGTGTCTGCCATAAGATATTTTATTTTTTTTTTTTAACAGATGTTTAGAAAAATACTTTCTGGAGAAGGAAAAACAAGACATGAGAAAGCCTAACTTGTAGTGTTATGTGTGAATTTGGAATTAATTTCCAAATTTCCAGCAGAGTCAAACATTTGTTTGTTGGTGTTTCTTTCCCCCTAAATGTGATTTTTAAAACGTCAGGTTTTCTTTGTTTTTTTCTTAAAACACAGCCTTTAAATTTCATCATTTTACTCTGACAGCCTCTACTGTGACTTAATGCCTAACCATGCTGAGGCAGTGCCATCTCTGGCATAATTTGCCATAGATAAATAAATGACAGCAATTTATGCCAGCTAAGAATTTTTTCAAGATTTGTTGCTTTCTGTTATTTAAGATGAAATCAAAGCTTTTATTTATACATGCAAAAACAAGGAGTTTGGAAAAGTGGTATTTGTGCCAGCCATTAATTGCCTCTACTAAACAACAGAATAGATGCCATTCAATTGGTAAATAACCATAAAATCCTCTGCATTGTCAGAAGGGCTGCAAGTTATACAATTCATTTCACATACATTAGTGTGCATAGCTCCTTATTTTGTTATTTTTGGGTGCTAATGACACGCAGGTGCTAAAATTACACCTAGGATGTGCAATTAAGCAGTCTCCACAGCAAGAGTTTTTCAGCCCTGTCACTGTTGGTAGCTCCTTTGTGTTGTCCCTTCACTGTTTACAGTCTAAATTTCCTTTTTTTTTTTTTTTTTTTTTTTTTTTTTTTTTTTTTTGGCATAATTTATCTCTGGAAATTTGCATACCCAACTGGTTTTTAGTGGCCAGCAGCTCTTCTTTGCAATATCCCTTTGACCTCCTTCTGACAAGGCTGGCACTGTAAGTAACACAATTCCCCCAGGATTGCAACTTCCCATGGCAGCCATAGCTAAGCTGGTGGCTGTGTGTGATCAATGTCCTGGGCCTGCTCAGACAGCAGCAGGGTATTCAGCAAAGATAATATTTCCACCAGTCAGCTCTACAGGAAAAACTCTGCAGGATTACCCAAATTTATGAACCTTTGTAAAAACGTGTTTTTGTAAGTATTTCTTAAGGGTTTGACTGTATTTTAGTTGTGTTGTAGTTATACAGGTAAACAACACACACATCTGGTGATTAATCAACTGCTATTATTTCATTTTTGCACCTGCAAAGGCTTCCAGTGAGGAAGCCATGGATGAAAGATTTTAAGGTTCCTATATATAACTTTTACAAAAGGATTTTTAATGAACCCCTTGCATATATTTTAGACAAGAGTGAATGGTAGTGCCATGTCTACTGGCAGGTTGATCTACAATATCCAAAGAATTTGGGAATAGAAAAAAATCCCTTAGGCATATGAGCCCTAAATTATAAAATAATTTTGCTTCAGATGTAAAAGCCAGATTAACTCATGGCAGCTGGCTTGTAAATGTATTAAATGGACAGAGGCATAGTGAATGTCCTTCAAGATGAATTTCTTGTCATCTTTTCTTGTGAAAAGAGGTTTATCCCATCCCTTCAAAATCTGTAGGGTATCCTATTTTTTTAGTCTCAAAAATATATTTGGTTTTCTTTGAAGATGAATAAAACTGAGATGCTATTATATTCAGTTCCTACTTTGCAGCATCCAGAAATTCCTTTGCTATTAATATGCCAGAGAAACAGATTTCTTTGATTTTTTTCAGTTTAGAAGATCAAAAGCTGTCAGAAATTGTTTCAAAAGAAAAATAAATCTTTGAGAAGTTGGATTTGAAATAATGAGTCTCCAGCATGTTGCATATACAGTACTTAGAACTGTTTAATGGAAGATGCTGTTATAATTGTGGGGTTTGCCTCTTTACTAGTATCACTCACCTAACAGATACTTCAGCATTAGTTTTGCTTTTTCCTAAAGTAATTATCAGAGAAATGGATATTAATGGTGTTGTTCTTTTGTAACTTCTTACAAATATTGAGTCAGGTAAAGGGTAAAAGCAGCACAATTTTAGACTGAGAGGAAAAAGTCTTAAAACCAGTTTGGGAGTTTTCACAGCCTTTTGTGTTCATGTAAAAGCTTTTCACTTTTCTATTCGTATTTAGGGAAACTGATCATGACACAGAGAGGGAACAGCACTTGTCTTGTTGATGGAATTGCTCTGGGAGCACCTGTGCAGTTCAGGGATGCCTATCCTTGTATTAACCACCCACCAGACAGGATTGCAGCAGCTCTAGCGTGCTCAGAAAGGCCTTGTTGTGCCTGAGAATTAAAACCTGGACGCCTGGGTTTGTGTCATCGTCATCAAGAGACCAAGACTGATTTGGTTTGTCCCAGTAACACCGAGAACCACGGTGTGAAGATATCTCTGCTGTAAGGGCTGAAAGAGCAAGTAGTAAAAAAGGAGCTGAAACAAGATGATTAAATATTGATAAACACCAGGCCCATTTGGAGACAGCCCCGAATGCACACAGCCTACCCTGCAGCTGAGGATGAAGATGTCATCATGACTTTCAACTTTTTCATCATTATAGCTCTAAACCAATTCTAAACCTATAACCCACCTCTATTTTTGTACATTTGTAACAGCCTGTTGGGAACAATGTTCACCAATTCATCAGTAAAAAAAACTGTCTAATGATTGGGCTGGCAAGTAAATAAGTCAAGCATGCTTTTTTGGAAGGGGAGTGAATACACTTTTGCTTCCAAATTAAAACATTCAGTTCTGTATAAAGCAGTTGCTATTTAAACTGCCAATAATGTTTACCACGAATTTACTCACCACTGCCTATCCTCATACTGTATAATTTATAACACTAAGCCCTTTCAATACTCCAAAATGCCAGATAAACTTTTCTCATTTGCTCTTAATTTGGTCACGCAGGATAATACCAACATCTGAAGGCTCTTTAAACTGCTTTTTAAAATGCATTCCTGAAAGCACCACCAATGCCACCTCTGCTCCTTGTCATCTTCCATAATTATTTCCAATCCAAAGCGGTCCTTAATGCGCTTATTAATCTGGCATTCTCCTCAGTGTGAAGCACATTCAGCTCTATTAATTTTTAAAAACCCTTTTTTATGGTGGACTGCAGATGCTTGGCTATTACTGAAAAGCTATTAGAAGTTAACACCTTTCTCTCCCCAGGGACTGGCATCATCCTATGCTTCCAAATGCCACCCTATTTTACATTATCAGCTGCTAAGACTGAGTATTAGAGACTTTTTTTTCTTTTTACTTCTGAACTGTTAATGCTATTATTAGCTAATGGCAGAGTTCTGTACAGAGTACAGATACATATACTCTCTCAATGTCTACAGCAGATGGGTTTGTATTTATCTGCCTTTGAACAATGAGACTTTTCATTCCTGTCATCCATTAGAAGAAAACTCACATGTAAACAAACCACTAAACTGGTATCCAGGGACTGAGATTATTTTTGCCTTTTCTCAACTTGGATGTTATGATCAGGTGAGTATTTAGTACAAAAAATGTAAAAGAAACAAAATCATCATCCATCAAGCCTCAAAAGGGAGCTCTTTCCCTTTTAGAGTGTATCTATGTCTTTGTGAAACACAAATTTCCCTTGTATGAATGGAAGCTAAAAGTTCTGAAAAAATATTACAGAATGCTATTTCTGAGCTGGTAACAACCATTAGAATTTATAAGGTTTTGAATTTTCTGAAAGAATTTTAAATCTCAGCTACTCATTTCAGGATCTGACTGCTGTTGTGACAACAGGGCAGAGCTGAGTCTCAGCCACAGACTCTACTGTTCATGGTCACCACGAGTTTTTAAGAATCAAACCACCGAGGTACAGTGGAGAGTGAGTTTGTGTCTGTATTCTGTGTTTGCAACATTTTCAATGAAATTCTCCCTCCTGCTAATTTCACTGAGGCTCTCAAGGTTTTATCTGAGTAATGACAAGGAGTAGAAATCAGCGTTGGCTCTTCTGACCATTTTGAGCTGTGCTGACTAAAGACAACAAACGTCGTGGCTTGAAAATGCTCAGATTGTGCTTACTGAACGTAAAGTATTATCAAACAAAATATTACAGAGATCATGATACAGTCACATTAGTAAATTTTCTGTACTAAATTTAGTAAAAATCTGTATTCAAAGATGTGGAACAATTGTTTTCAGAAGACTGAAGAAAGTTTGACAGCAACATAAAATTTAGGTCTAACCGGCCATGAAGAGATTTGGGAGCCAGAACATCAGCCTGGATATTTGCACAACAGTTATTGAGGTTTCCTATCTCAAAGTCAGGGCATTGTAAAGGGTGGAGGTAAGTCAATTCCAAAATGCTGGCAAGTACTGTGAAGTGAATTTCTTGCCAGAACTCTGATAATATTTGAACTTTAGCCACGATCTTTTAATATCATCATTCATTAGCACCAGAAGGACTCAGTAAAGACCAGGGCAGTGGCTCATAAATGATGCAGACAGAGTTCTTTCCTAAAAAACTTTGTACTTTCTCTTCATAGAAATATGTAAAGAAACCACAGAGAACAGACCAATTTAAGAAGCTGATTACAACATGGTCTGAATGTGAGGCTGGCTGGCAGTGAAAACTTGCTGTGGTGCTTGTGAAATGAGTGTTGACAGTAGATGTATATCCATGCCATGGGCAATGAACTCCCAAGGATCTTTGTTAGCATTAATGCTATATTCAGTAGCATCTTGAGAAATGCAAAGATTACATCAGTGTCATGCAGAATGGAGGTCCTACTCCCCAGAAGAGGCATGTGGATGCTCCTGGTGAGAGCCAAAGTAACTTTAAAGGATAGACATGTCTTGCTGCAAACCACAGTGGCCCTTCTTTAAATGACTGCCAAAAGATCCTAATGTATCCTACTCCAGAATTTTTTATGGTGCATGCCCAGACTTCTCATTTTTTTCACCTTTTCCTTCATTATTTTAGAAGACATTAGTGCAGAATCCAAGTTGCCGAGTCCCGTCCTAGATTTATGGAAGAACATCACTGTGTTCAAATAACAAAGCTGGAAAATAAAGTAGAAACATTGACACTAGAGAAAATTGTGACTGAAGTGTGCTTTAAAACACACAATGACAAAGCTGGGGCACTCTGACCTGGGCTAGCATCAGCTCAGGAAGAAAGCCATGAGGAGTGGTGGCTGCATTAACTGAGAATTTGCTGGCAGATTTTTGTTTTCCTGAAAAAAGTAAACCTGGTGCTGAGCACCTGAAACATCTCAGCTAGGTTTGTCAGTTTTTAAGAAGTATGGAATAAAGGGATAGATATAATTTCAATTTTTCAATTAAAAAAATCATTAATTTTTAAAAGAAAAATCTTTCAGAAAAAGGTGTTAACAAATTTGAGTATAAGCCTCAGCTCCACCTTAAATGTGTGTCCTCTTTAGCTGTGCAGCATTATAAATATAATGTACAGAGGCTGGAAAGCTGCTTGCAAGGTTAGGAAGATGTTCAATTAGGTGGTCCTCTTAAATGCATATTATATGCTCAAGAGACCTGAACTGCTCCCATGGTGTCCCTTCAGCCTGCCCCACAACTCCCTCATCAATGCATGTGCTTTTCCTTTAGTGAAGTGTGGTTTTCCTCAGGTCTTTTGTTGAACCCCATCCCACTGTGTGGCAATTCAGTCTGGCTGGTCCAATGGCATTTCCAACGGTCTGTGCACACCCAGACAAAGAGCAGAACAAACCTCTGGTGCAGTCCAGGTAACCAGAACAGCAGAGCATTTGTGAGAGGTGGCCTAAGCCTGGGAGGGCTCAGAGGGGTCCCTGAACATCCCTGGCTGTGCCTGGGGAGAGCCAGGAACAGCTGTGGCAGGGGGCTCTTCACCCTCATCTTCCCCTTTGCCCAACCCATCCAGTGTCCACGAGGGCTTGAGCACTTTGGGGCTTCTCTTTTCTGGAATGACTTAATGACACAGTATATGGCTCTTTGCAAGCATTGCCCCACACAAACTACTGGCCTAAAGGACAGTAGCCCCAGCCTTGCCTCTTCAACTGGCTGTGTTTCCAAGGGGCTGGAACAGCAGGGGATTTGCAAGGCACAGGATCACACCCCAGTGATTTCCTCCCCCCTGCAAAGCAGCCTGGGGAGAGATGGGGAGATTCATGTCAGAGACCTTCCTGTCCAGGCTTCCCGAGGGAATAGTAAAGACATTCAAGTTTTGACTTGAAAAAACTCATTAACTCCAACAAATTTGGGGTGGCTTTGTGCTGATTAAATTATTTGCCCAGTCCTATTGAACACTGAATAAATGTAGTCATTCAAATGTTGGATAGTGTAGTAAAGGCACTTTTTCCTCTCTAAAGGTGTAATTCTTTTGCATGAGATTTAGACAGCAGATATTGACAGAAGAATAGATAATAGATAATTGATGTCAAAGGCTGAATAAGAAAGTTGTCGATCAGCCAGAGTTTAAGTTATCTGTATGTAAAATAATATAAAGTAACGATGATTTATTACTTGAAAAAGTTGACAGAATGAAAAAATTCTTTGGAATTGCTGGTGAATGCAGATTGATTTTTCTAAAGAACTCTACCCAGACCTATTTCTCTTCCAAAAGAATGCTGCTGGATCTAATTATATGTATTTTACAAAATTGCATTTCTAAAAACTTACACCATCAGAACACCAAACATCCTATCTTTAATACTCGTGGAAAGGGGAGTGTTTTCAACTGTCTAATTTGATACAGTAAAGAGATAAGAAAAGATGTGATTTGGTTTTTCAACATCCATTAGGTGCTCTGCATCACACAGCCTATAGCAGCTTCTCCTATTAAACCTCCTGGAAATGGAACAAAATGCTTTGTGAAAACAGCAATAGCCTCTAAGGTATGATGTACTAAGTAAACGATGAGCATTGGAGGAGTAAAATGTTAGCTCTGGAAAAAGGTGAACTGTTTAAAAGGTATTTCCTTAATATCAGGACAGCATCCAGTTTAGGAGTGCTTCTCCCATGTTTCATTTAGCCACCTCTCACACTGGAAATCTGCTTTGAATCCAGGAAATAATCTCATGCTCGTTCCAGAGTCCCTGTGGAAACCCATTGTGCACAAACTACCAAAGGTATAAGTTACACTTCACAGGGAACAGTCTAAGCAGGAAAAAAACTCAATATATTCCTCAACTTAAGTTCTGGATGTTTTCCAGAGTCATAAACATGGCATCCCATCATCTGTGCCTTTACTGTGCCTTTTCTAATTTTTTTCCTGTTATCTTTATGAAAAAGAATTTCTCAGTGTCGGGGACATGTTGGTATCCTGAAGCCAATGAGATCCATTCCTGACTAGAACACCTTTTTTTGTGTTACTGCATTCTTATGCTGTTTTCACAGACTGTATTTACAACTCCTTATATTGTTTACTTTATGCTACTCTAGAATTTCATATATAAATCCAAAGGTGCTTGAAAGAAAGCACAGCACTTAAAACAGCTCATGCCACTCCCCTAAAATATTAATCACTGGTGCAACTCCATGAGAGTTACATCAGGCAAGAGTTTAACCCCACATTTTGTTTTAAATCAAAAGAAATTGATTTCTTTAGCAAACACACCCTAAACCACAGGATCAAAGGCAACTGAAGCACTATAAATGCTCTTATTTCTTTCTCCCTTCCACCTTCCCCAAAAGCTACAGGGCAGCCTGTAAACTGGTTTTTAAGCACACCAATTTTGGAGCAGCTGATTCTGCTAAGAGCAGGCCTCAGCTGTTGGCAGTGATGTCACTGGTTAACACTTCACAGCCCACAGACTGCTGGAATGATTCATCTTGCCTCTGTCTGGATCAAATGAAAGATCCCTGCAGAAATCAATGAGATGTGGTAGTTGCTCAGCATATATATATGTATCTATTTATTTATTTTTAATTATGAAATGTTTTCAGTACTATTTTCAGTACGAAGCTTGCAACCATGTAATTGATTCTGCAGAGAAAAAGAAAGTAGAAATAAGAGTTTTTCTTGAAAATAGAAGAATGTTTGTAGAATTAATGGATCACACCCTGGTATCCCAGTGCATTTTGAGGAAACATGTCATAAAACATTCTGTAAGGAAATACTGTACAGACAGAAATGAAGGTTAATGATTTTAGATAAAAATTGTATTCAGGTCAAACCTGTAGTAATTAATTTTTTATAATATTGCATAAGTAAGTCCAAACCCCAAGATTTCCCAGGAAGTATTATTCTAAAATTTCCACGTATCATACACTTCTTTGGGGTTGAGAAATGTGTTTCCATGGTTAGCAAGTGTGCTTCCATGGAGTTTTTGTTTTCGACTTTTCATTACAAACTTTATTCTAATAGATTAAAATAGAAAAAATGGGTACTGGCAAAGTGTAGACACCAACACTTTTTCAGATACAGAAGTTAGACAAACTTTTGAATCAACAATAGCCATTAAAAAATTCAGAAGATTCAAATGAGTAGTGCAACAGTGCAAAAACTAAATCAACAAAACCAAAATCAACGAGAGCCCAGAATGTCCATATTTCAATGCTACACAAACGCTGGCACTTGTTTACAGCCCTGGGCTGTTTACAGACACTCCGTGTCCCCTGCCACAGCTCAGGGCTGGCAGACACCTGATCTGAGAGCTGTGCATGATGCTGGCACGGCGCTGTCTCCAGACTGAGGGTGTCTGTCCTCTCCTGTCACCCCTGATGAGTGACATGGGGCAAACAACACACAGCCAAGGCCCTGTGCAGCCCAGGGCTCCACCAGCCCTGCAGCACCCACCTCCTGCCACGGCCTGAGCACAGCCCTGCCTGCCCCTTTCCCAGGGAATGGCTGAGGAAAGGATAACATGGTTGCTGCAGAAAATGCCATTAAACTGGGCTGGGGCTTTCATGTGGGGAAGGAGGTGCAGGCTGTTGAGAGAGTCCTGCTCTCAGAGCCTACACCCTTTGTGGAGGTAGAGCAACAAAAGCTTGGTGCTGTTGTAAGATGGATGTTAGAAGCTTGCTGTGTTCTTCGTTATCCTTCCCTGAAGGTCCTGTGCTCATTTTAGCTATCTGTAGGATTCTGCTGGGCTCTGTGTGGATACTTCCCAGGTGAGGACCTGGAGAGCGAGGCTCATGTCCCATTTCCTGCACACATCCACTGCTCCTTTTCCCATGTATCAGGCAGGGATAGACTGGCGTTGATCCCAGCACTGAAATCTTAGCAGTTGAAGGTAGAGATGATCTAGGATGTCACTAGCAAGACAGTGACAGCCTTTGCTCACGTGTCTCTGCTTAAAAGATGTTTTCTTTCCTCACGTGTGAGATGGCCTCCCCATAGCTGGCACTGCCACAGAGAATGGGCACTGTACACGTTCACATTTTGTCCTGACTGTTCATTGCCTCAATCTGTGCACTGTCCCAGGCCGTTCTGACTGCTGGTGGAGGATTCTCTGGTTCTCAGTTGCCCATTTTTGCAGGGGTAGCTTACAAGTTCCACATTTCTCTTCCGAAGGCCCTTTTTTCTGAAGATGTACAATTGTTCTGTGAGCTGGTTCAGCACACACAGTTGTGTGAGTTAATTTAAAAAGGCAAAGAAAATCCTGGAAAGACATTCAGCGGTGTCACGCACCAAAATGCTGCTACACAGTGTGAATCACAGGGCACCAATATCTCTGCTGGAATGAATCAAAGTAGCTCTGCCTTGTTATGTTGGAGTCACAGTCAAGGCCTTTCTCATATTTCAATTCCATTTTATATCCCCTGTGGTTGTACACAAATTCCACGGTTGAATAAACAGACTTTGGTGATGATCACTTGGAACCTTAGGGGTTAACAGTGTTCTTAGCCTTTTCCCTAACTGGTGTTTACTCTCTGGATGCCTTTCCATGTGCATGCTATAACATATTCCCCAGAAAGAGTTTTGCCTAGTGCCAGGATGTTATGTCTTGTAGTGGATAAAATTCCTTGAGAGAAAGTTGGGAAATGTACCTGTCGTAGTGCTGTGATAAAAGTCTGTGAAAGATACACCTGCTACAGAGCACAGACAGCAGGCTGAGAAATGGTTTTGTGTGCTCAGAGGACTCTGCTCACAGTGCAAGGCAAGTGTGTTTGGGTGATTCCACAAAGGATTTTAGCATTTGAATTCCCCATCACTGCCCTCTTGGGTAAGAGTTGGCCTGGGGATATGAGGTAGTGTGGTAGAGAAGGCAAGCACAGAATTTAAACTTTGACTTTTCCAATGCCATATTATGAATATGAAGAGATGGAGTGTGTAGAGCTCAGAACAACTACCAACCTGTTTCTGCCTGAGATGGCTGCATCAGTCAGTTCCAAATAAAAACCTTCCTGTGTCTTGCAGCAGTTTCCCCCACTTGCAATACAGACACAAATAGCAGCTCAGATCCCCGCAGCTGTGAGGCCATAAATCCATGCTCGTGTTTGTGCAGCTCGTGTCTCTTGTTTGTGCTGAGAAGGGATATTGGCTTTCAAGAGGGATCTCCTACCACTCAGAGTCATTGGCATGGAGGTTAGCAACATCTTTAATGCTCTCTGTACCCTCCTTATAAAACTCGAGTCTGAACTGGTTCTGGAAGTCAAAGCCCATTCCTAATTCTCTCAGTATGGAAGGATGTGGCTTTGCAGAGAGCTTTGTTGAGGCCAACAGCTCTTGGTGAGCACCTGTGGCATCCTCAAGCACTCAGACAGCAAGGAGGTCCAAAACCAGTGCAGAGATCTAGATAGATGGATCACAGAATTACAGAACATGTCGAGTTGGAAGGGACTCTTCTCCAGACTGAACAGGCCAAGTGCCCTCAGATGGTCCTCATACAGCTTCCCCTCAAGGCCCTTCACCACCTTTGTTACCCTCCTTTGGACATCCTCTAATAACTTAATACCTTATGTTGTGGTGACCAAACCTGCACATAACATTCACTGGGTATAGGCTTGTAGAGCTCTTCAACAAGGAGACTTCCTTCTGGAGGTTGCAATTAAAAATGTCATCATCTTGTCTGCTTCCCAGCTTTCAGAAAAAGTGGCAGTGCTCCAGCTGACAAGGTCCTGGAGAGTGCACACATAAGGAGACCACTTGGTTCTGTTGGGAGAGGAACTAGGAAGTGTCCTTTGGAAGGTGAACACACCAGCTGTAAAATAGATATTTCTGCCCCCATCAAATTAGCCTGTGCTAACTCATTGCACTGTGAACTTGCATCTGAAATCCAGGACCAGAGGAAGCTTTGCCTGGCTGTTTAATTCTCTTTAAGTGTACAGGTGGAAGATATTTCTGTGCAAATAAAAACAATGCTGATAGGCTGAAAAACCACATAAGGAGGAAACTAGCTTTTATATATTTATTGATGATTTATTCAACAGTAATTTTATTCTGTGATCTTATCCAAACATAGACATGTATATAATCTGTCAGCATACTTGTTGTTGCCCCTTATAACTGATGTAACCCATTCACAGACTCTACCTCCTTTCATATTAAACCCCAGCTCTAGCTTAAAGTTAAAACCACCTTTTCCTACTTACTCTAAGAGCACACATATAATTTAGATAAATACAGGTTTAACTGAACTTCACATTAAAAAGCGAGAAGGGAATGCAAAGATTTAAAAAACATGCATGGTCTCAAGTTTAAGAAACCACCCTAAACAAGATTGACTGAAGATTTTGCAGCAAGGCTTTTTTTGACAGAAAGCTAGATCTAGTTGAATGACGTCCCTTTAATTTCCCTACCCCTTCTGCCCCCAGCAATATCTGCTTTCCATGGAATTTTGCCTCACTGAGAAACTGAACATCTCTCTATTCTCCAGATGTCTGTGTAAAAATGATGTGCTGTCAGTAATAATTGTGGCTGGGGGCTTTGCATTACTGTTCACTCTTAGGCTCTGGGCTCCTTTCATTATCCTCCACACGAGGGGATTCCTTGGATGCACCCTTCAGCAAGAGGAAGAAGTCCCCATGGAAGAAATAATCTCTCTCTCTCTTTATTCCCTGTATCTTCACTCCTTCTTCTCTAGGTTCCAACCTTTTGCCTTTTATTTTTTAGTCTTGCTCCCTGATTTCCCATCTTCTCACACTGCACAACAAGAGTTTCCCTCTCATGCTGCCTCCTAACAGTAGTAGGGAGATCATCAAGAACGAGTCTGTTTTCTTGGCTTGCTGGTAACTCCAAAACAAACAAGCCAAATAATTGTTTAAAAACTGTGTAAATAAAAGGATATTCTGGGTATTTTTTTTCAAAAATTCTGAGAAATTGAGAAAACAAACTCTTGATGGATAAAAGTATTTCTCTTGGCCAGATGGGACACAATTATTCTGGAAGCACATGAGGTTTTTCATACTGAATTTCAACACTTATTTTTCAATCAAAGTGAAGGAAATTGTGTAATTAAAAGTGGTTTCAGACACAAAAACTTATGAACTGTCGTCTTGGAAGATGTGTCAATAGGTTTCCCTTTTTCAAATAAATTTTTTCACAAAAAGGCTTTAGCAGAAAAGAAACAAAATCGTTTAGATGTCTCTATCCCTGCCTTACCTTGAACAATGAAGCAAAGCTTCAGAAAACCCAGTTTATTCTGGCTTTGTTGGTATGCAGGGCCAAGCAGACTCATTGGGCTCCATTCAAGTGCTTGGTATCACAGTTGATGTGGCAGGGCTGGTGAAAGAACCAGAAAAAGTCATCAGGAAGAACGAGGAGATGATCACTCAATTTAATTAATGTAGAGGCTAGTGTGATGTGCTGCTTGAACATGTGAGTCTATTTGGCTTCAAATATTGGATTATGCAAATTCCCTGCACCTAGAATTTGAAAGGATGAGGAATTTTGGAATTTGGATCTCAGCATATGTTCCCAGCATCTTTCATTCTAGTGGTGAGAATGAGATTTTATTAAGTCTCATTCCTGACACTGAATTCCTGCCTCTCTGAAGTAAATGGGGATTGTGATCAAACTCACCTTCAGCTGAATTAATTTGCAGGATTTGGCATCAAAACATGTAGTTCATGACGTCAGTGAAGCTGAGTATTAAGTTACTACAAATGTCTTTTTAAAAAAGACAAATGAAACAGAAAACATCTCTGTGGGTTTGTCAAACTTGCCTCATAGTACAGACTTCCAGGCTAGACTAGAAGTGTATTATCTCCAGGAAAAGAAAAGAAGAGAATTTTTGTAATGGCTTTTCAAAATTGGAGGTTGATCAGTTACGTGTCTTCACATTTCATATAGAAATGTCATAATTATATTATACACAACTTTCCTGGGTCTTTTTGTGAATGAACTTTTAATGATTCTTTGGAAGCTTGGTACTTTTGTATTAAGTATCAGTTTGCATTTTGGACATCCTTAAGGTATTACCAAAACTTAGAGCTAACCTAAAACCTTCAGTCACAACCCTTTGAAAGGATGGCTCCTATTTAAATCATGGCTGCACTGTGATTTTACCAGGATGAAATGAGACATGTTAAGCTGTTCCAAGGTGGACTTCATAATTGCACCTCTTTATATCAGGCTAGTGATTTTCATTAGCTTAATAAAAAGATATTTTTGCATTGAATACTTTCCAGAAACTGTTTAATGAATTATTAAAAGTAACTTGGTTATGAAAAGATTCAACATAAACATCAAATGAACCTGATCTTCTATTGGTGGGAATCAAATTCCTGGAGGAGCAGTACCACAAATATGTCAGTCACTGTAGTGATGCCCAAATTCCACATGATGACAATCATATGTTCCATTATGAGGGAAACTTTAACTTTGGTCATGAATACTTTTCCCTGGTCATGCCTAAAGTATTTTGAATTACACATTGGCCCACAGGCCCACTAAAAAGAGGAATTCTTTTAAAGAAAAAACCTGTAGCACATAGTTTCTTAAAATGTGGCAGAGATAAGATTTATATAAATCTACTTCTCTCTAGAGTTTAGTTTCATAAGAAAGAGGAAACACATTTAATGTAGAATGAAAACCTGGAAACCTTAAATGTCCTCCAGGACTGTCAGTCCTGGACGTGATTTCTGGAGCTGTATCCAGTTCTGGCCTCACAGTTGCCTCTGTCCAAAACATCCCCTGGAATTTGCTGGAGGTTCCTCTTTCCCTGTGCATGAAGGCTGTCAATTAATATATTTCATTATACTGCCACTAAATATTTGAGATGGGCAAACATTTCTAAATACATGGCCCAGAAGAAAACCAAACTGCCTTTTGGCTGATACTCACACTCTTTCAAACAGTGTTCCAAAGACTGTTCCCACTCATTCAGCCCCAAGACAGACATGTGTGGTGCTGACATCACTGATCTACAGACTGGCATTTATGATAAAATTGATTTTCATACACCTCACCAGCAAGGCAAATTTCCCACTGGCTGTAAATCTCAAAGATTGATATGTTAACCAACCTCATATTTCTGAATTTGTCATAAGAGGAAATTTAAAATGTGATGAAAATCTTTTCACGTCTCAGGCTAGATCTTAGGTGCAGGAATATATTTTTGTGTTTTCTGGATCAGCCCCATGGTACAGCAGCTATTTATGGTGTGACTAAATAGTGAGAATAGAAATAGACAAACTGTGACTCACTTTCAAAAAAATATTTGGTACCTGACATATGACCTAAAATTTGCCTAAACAACTTCCTGGCCAGGGGCCATATATGCCATATCTGAAGATATTTTATTGTAATTTGTAGCAGTGTGAGGGGAAAACTGGATTTATGATGGAAATAATCCTAATCACAGTTATGGTAGAGCTGCCACTGTCTCATTACAAACTGCCATTTTTTTCCACGTTATTTTTGCTTTTCTTTTTGCACCCTATATTCATAGAAGGAAATCACATCTGAATCAGTTGTGCAAATATTTAAATGACCTAAGTTTCTTTCTGTCAATTTAATTTGGGTTTCCTTCATCACCCATCTCCACAATAAGTAAGTATTTAGTGCCACTACAAAATATCCCCAAAACGCTTCTGTGGGTTAGCAATTACAGTCTCCTGAAGAGGTGTTCAGTGTACAAAGAGAGTACAATAATTATATTCTTTCACCTTTTGTTTCCCTGCTTTTCAGAAAAGGTGAAGGACAATGGGGTATGTACAGAAACGGATGTGTAATTTGCAGGGCATTTAGAGAACCTTATTTTCCTGTGTAGAGCAGGGTGAAGGTCTGATTTTTAATCCAAACTGACAGTTTCTTCAAGGCATCCTTACAATGTTCCCAGCCATTTGATTTCTGAAAGAACCAGCTTCTCTGGGATGCTTCATTTGTTAAAAGTGAGATTTTACAGTTGTTCTAAAGGACAACCTGTGTGTGAGTGTAGTCACCTGGTCTGCCACCAAATTAACAGGGAGTGCTCAAGGGGTTATAATGATCAGACTGCAGTGATGCCTGTTCTGACATATGAATACACTCCTGCAGAGGGGATCTGCAGAACCTCTCTCTATTGGCCACCAAGGAGAGATCTTTTACCTGAAAACATTTCTAAGTCAGACACACTGGACTTCCAGGAATGTCTCTTTCTTCATATTTTGGTTCTGATGCACCTCACCTCAAACAAACTCCCCAAATGTGAGTTTTACTGTTCTAAAGAAGATTTTCAACATAATTTTATAACAGCCACATGTATAACCATGTCAGAGGACGAGCTGCATTAGCTGGTTTTTGTCATTTCCTCTACTTCTTATTGGGCTTAGAGGATTCTGTTGCACTACAAGCAGAACTGTTCTGTTAAATGCAGGTAGATGTAACATCCTTTGAGCCTATGTCTATATTAAGAAATATAGATTAGCAATTAATATGTTTAAACCTTTATGTGCTATAACATCAACATGCTATCTTCTACACAATATAATTTCCTTCAAACAAAAATCAAATAAGCTTTTGCTTTTCTCATCCTCATCTATAGATTTTCCTCCACATATTTTACTAAATGTTGTATCACAATATCAGTGTTCTTTGAAATATACTTCATCTAGGTATTTTTACCAGATAATGTTTCACTTCTAGTCCATTGTATTTGATTCTTTATTCAGGTAGAACACTTGTTAATATTGCACTCTTTCCCACCTCAGATGGCCAGTAACTCATGGAGATCTCTCATATCACTCACCTGCCTTCTATTATCAGACACAAGAACTTGTGTCTCGTTTGTGTCAAAGTTTATATCTCACTAGCTGCAGTAGAATTTCTCTGCAGCCTCCATAATCCTTTGATTTTGTCCAGTTCTCCTTTAGTCTCAGTTCTCTTGGTTTCTGTAATGAAAATTTGCCTCATCATAATAGCATGAGATATTCCCCATAATCTTTCTCAAAATACTTTTTCTCCCCACACCTGCAGAATACTACTTGCCCCAGTGAGTACTATTGTCCCAGTTTTACAGGTGGAAAATTCAGGTTGTATTTAAGACTCCTATTCAAGCTGCTAAAAGAGGCATCAAGGCTGCTTTCTGCTGGCTGTGGGGAGAACCAGAATTTGGTAGTGCCTGTGCAGGCTAATTAACATTGCTCTGAAAGCAAGAGTGATGCCTAAGACTGCTCCTGCTGTGTAGTGGTTGTGAGATGAGATGTTTGTCTTCGCACTGAGTACTGAAACTCAAAGCTCTTCAGTGCAGGGGGACTTCTGAATTCTGTGTGGTCACTGGGCCAAGTCTCCGTGGTCTCTTGGGGCCTGAAGCTCTGAGCAAGGACAGCACAGGCATGGGGAACACACGTGTGGGTCTGGCCTCGTGCTCACAGGCACGCTGGAGTGTCAGCAGGGCTCAGAACCTCATCCAGCTTCAGCTGGTGTCTGTGCAGCTGGCCTGGCACGCCCTGACAGCTCAGGAAAGCCTGCCTGCCTTCAGACCAGGAGTGGGGGCTCCTCTTCTGACTACCCGGCCAGCTCTAGCCCTAACAATGTGCTCCATGGGGCAGAAAGCAAGGCCAAAACACATCTTTCTTGCTTCCTGCTCGTGTCAGACCTGGCTGGGCCATCCTTGGGACAGAGACACCGAAAGCCACACCGTGGGGAGTTTTCCCCATGTGGTTCATCATGTGTGTTGCTGCAGGCTGCAACCCTGCCCAAGCTGCTTCTCATTCTAATATTGCAACCACTTTACTGGATATTTTCCTTGAATCCCTGTTTAGACTGTTGCAGATTCTTTTAGCTGATTCACCCCAGGACTGCTATCAGGATAAAAAGAAAGTATTCAGGGAAAACAGGAGGAATTTAGAGCAGCCAGTGTAAATGTGATGTCAGGCACACAATGAAATACTGTGGGAAGCCTTGAGTGAGAGCAATCAGTGATGGTGTCCTTCAGGAGAAGAGAGCTTAGAAGAATCAAAGCCCAAGCTGTGCACATGCACAGCTTTGTTGGGTTTGAAGATGTGCAGTCCCACCCCAGTTCTGGGTGTGATGTGGGGGTAACCCCCTTGTCTTTAACACTGTATTGTTTCTCAGCCCCAGGTTGTGATCAAGGCTTAGTGTAGAAACTTTAGAAATGGAACTGTTGAAATCTGTAGAGGTGCTGCACTGGTTTGTACACATATGCCTGCACTTTGCCAGCACTTTCCATATAAATGATTCCCAGATTTCCAATTGTATTTTGTTTATAGACACGCTTTGCTTATCGTAAATTGCATATGGTTTTACCTCTAACTTTGGGTCTGATCCTTCCACAAAGATTTTGGCCAAGAAAAAGAGTAGGCAATCCACTATTTGTTAGCAGTTCATTTTATATATAAATATATATGTATATATCTGTATGTGTATAGGTATATCTCAGTGGGATTGGTACTGGGAGGTGCTGAGCTCTCTTAATCTCTTGTGAAGTCAACAGGAGTTGAGGGCACTCAGCACTTCCCAGAGGTGGTCAGAAAACAGCAGTTTTGGGCAACCTCTCGCTTGAGATTTTGCTATCTAAAGCACCAAAAAAAAGAGATAAGCTTCTTAAAGCCTTCCTTAAATGCTGGCACCTCGAGATTGTAACTATTTATGTTTTACCACTTTTTCACATGCAAAATGTGTTGCACGTTTGTTGTTTTTTTTTTTTTTGCTGGAGTTTTAAGGATCAGATTGATGAAGGAGAGTTCAGAGCCAGACATACAGCATGAGAGACAAAGGTTTAGTAATGAGTTCAAAATTTACAAAACACAGAAGCAAATATGGCTTTAATACATGATGTGACCCTTTATAAGGCTTGAAATTACTCTTCAAAAATCATTCTGGCTTGACTTCAGAGCCGAGTGGATTGTGGGATACCACAGATTGACTTTGAGTAGTGGGTTGGTATTGCAGGAATTTTTTAATTTCCTGTAACTCACAACAATTTTCTTCCAGTTAGACCTTATCCTGCTGCAGAGTATTTACTGAACAATTTAGTACAGTGTATAAGCCAGATCAGAGGCACATGCATGCACTCATACGCTTACACACACACACAGAGTAAGGAAAATTAAAGTATTAATAGTCAAATTCGAAATGATCAAAAGAGAAAGGTTCAGTGTGGTGATGTTTACATTTTAATGTGCATTTTATATTTCATATCTAACTAGTGATGTAAGGGGGAGGAAGAAACTTTGGGCTGAAACAGATTTTTTCCTATTTTTAAAAAAATAAAAACTGTTCAAGCTGCATTAATGAACAGAAAATAATTTGGGAAATACTGGTTATTATCATTTATAGCAGTCTGTTAATTATTTCTTCAAACACATTTTCAGCAACTCTCCAAAGATACTCAATTTGCAGGATTTAAAAATAAAATAAAATTCCTTAAACCGATGAAGCTGCTTATGTATTTTTTACCAGTAAAGCAGCACTAAAAGGATCCCTATAGATCAAGGAGAGAAATATTTAATACCACAGAACTTCATGTGCTCATTTCATCTCAATTGTCTCCCAGGTATTGCAGGGCAATTAATATAGCATATTTGGAAGTTAAAAAGACAAGGCAGGGTGTGCTATAACTCCCCCACTGTGGATGATAGCAGTGCATTTGGGTCACTGGAACTACAGATACAGATTTATATCTACTGTTGATTTAAAAAAGCTTCTTGGTGTGAATGGGCTATTGCAGCCCATGTATACGTATTGCTAAAAAAAAAACATTTACCAAGAAATCTGACATGGTTTGCAAGTGATTTGTATAGACACACATGCACATGCAGTGCTTATGTATGTGAATTTATGGCATGTTTTATCCCTTATCTGAAATCTATTAATGTTCAAGAAAAGCCTTTGCAAAAATTGTAATTAGGTTTGCACCAGGCCTTGAAGAAATGGGAAGGGAGGAGTGCCTAAAATATCTGCATGTTATGATGAAAATAGGATCTATATTATCACCATAATACTGGAAGGAGAATGTTTGACTGAAAGGGAAAAATAAATACAGTACTTTTAAAAAAAGCTTTCTTAAAATTGGTGGCAGTAACAATGTTACCTGGCCATGCAAATAAAAAATCAAAATGTAAAAAAAGAAAGGTCTGATTCCCTCAAGTGAAAGAATTTAATGTTTCTTTAACTTCTGTATGCCAAATAGGAAGGGATCATAACCTCTAGCATTTTAGAAAGCAGGATGTATGATGGGATTTATTAGTAGATACAGAGTAAATAATGCTTATTGAATTTCAAGGTAACTTTATTTTCTGTTATCTACCAGTGGAAAAGTCTCTTTTGAAATAACACTCATTAGAAATTGAAGGTTATACTGGCAAAACAGACCTGAATCCTTCAAAAATAGCCCCTAGTAAAAGTCATAGAAAGATCTGAAGCCAAGCCTATGACAAAAAAAAAAATGAAACTTAATATGCAGGGAAAGTTTTTAATATGTGAGCCAGACACAGAAATATTGCTCCTCTTTGAAATGAGCAAGAATTTGATGAAACACTAAAGGGTTTCCTATATTTTACTTTATTGGACAGCAACAAGTAACTCAATGAAAGTATATCCTGTAATAGCTGAATGCTTCTCAGAATCAGCTCAGTGCTTTAACAAGCAGGCTTCCCTACAACACAGAAATATTCCCAAGTGACACGAATGGTGTGCAAACTGCACCCTCAGTTCTTCACCTAAAGCCCAGCTGGAGTCCTTCTATTGACTTAACAGGGCTTTGGATCAGGCTCCAAAATAATGAAGGGACAAATCCATTGAAGTCTTTATTTATGTCTAGATTGTTTTCCCTCATCAAAGGCTCCCCCGAGGCTCTTCCTCCTGCATTCTCCTGTGCAGAGTTTGCGCCTCCCCGTAAATCAAGCTTCATCCCTGCTCCCTGGAATCTCACAGATGAAACTGGGATTTGTCCCTTTTTTGGTCCCGTGGACTCCTTTGCATCAGCTCATATTCCTCTTAGTTCTTGGAGTTGCTCAATCAGTGATTCTTGCCTGTTGCGAGTGTTGCCATAATTAAAATGTTTGAGTGTCTAAGAAGAATCAGTGAAAGAAAAAAGTTTTATGCTCCAGCAGTGCCAAGCAAAGAGAAAAGAGAAAAAGGGGCTGTTTCTGCCTTATCTTGGACATGTATAAGGTCCAAGTAGAGTGAAGTCTTTGGATCTACCTTGACTTCTCTTTCCACTTGGATGGCCTGGTATCTTCACTTGCCAAGACAAGTGCTGTTTCACCATCAGAGCATTAGAAAATTGTGCCCCATCTACTTGGCCACAGAAATCCAGGGATTTTTGCATCCAGGCCAGATTACGGTCTTTGGCTGTGCATGAAATGGGTGTTTACCCTGCTCTAGGCTGTGATCCCTATGCCCTTTCACATATACCAGGTCACTGTCCAGTGGATTCCAGTTTTAGGCTGGGGTCCTAATCTCTTAATATCCTAGCAAATTATCCCACAATCCTGCAGAGAGTAAGGTGAATACATATCTAGGGATCATTTTGTCAAATGCATCCATTAGGAGACAAAAAGAATCATGAAGCATCTGAGATCTGGAGACAGTACTTGTTAAGAGGTCAAATTTATGGAGTAAATTAATTTAAAAAATCAGGTAAATCCAAGTTTTAAACATTTTTGGAAAACATTTCAGGAATTTCTTCTTTCATAAGGAATTTTCTGGTCAACGATTGGCACAGTATCGAATCTCCTTCTAATTCTCAAAAACCCCACTGAGTTTGCATCCATTTCTCCATTTCTCCATTTTCCCATCCATTTCAACCATTGCTGCTGGATTTGTTCAAGGAGGAGGAAATGTATGAAAATATAATCATTAATTCTGCAGGGAAAGCACTGTGATACCATGGTGGTTTATAACACGTCTTGAGAATATCCCAGAAGCAGCTTTTGGTTTTGCTTGGATAAATTCTCCATGACCTGCTCTTCTTCCACAGGTGAGTTTCCTACAGGAAGTCTCATATAAATCTCCTCCTCCTCCATTTACATAGTTCTTGTGTGAGATGACATATATGCAACACAGGTTCTAAAAAAATCATATCTGATAAAATCCTGTGTGCTGTGATTTTAGCAATCTTCACATGAGCCACTCAGCGTATCTGAAAGACAAATGAGAACAAGGGAAAGGACTGTCAAACAGAGAAAGAACAGAACATCAGGCTTCAAAAGAGGGGCTGGCCTTGTGCATACGGCCCTGCATAAGGAGTCAGGCAATCTGGATTCAATTCCCAGCCTTTCCACAAATCTTCGGTGAAAGTAGAATAGGTTTTTTTTTTTTTTTTTTCCCCTGATGCTCTTCGTAAGTTATTCAAAAGCATCTGGGATGTTCCCTGCTTTTCTCTAGCAGGGAAAAGGCTGAGTATTATCAGCCATGCTAACAAGTCAATTTGACAGGTCATTGCTGGATGAATAAGCTGCTCCTGATGACAAGTGCACCAGCTCACTTATGATTGTGAAGCTCTTGGAGGGTTCACTCATCAGAGCATTTGGTTGCAATCGCTCCCTATGAGTTATTTAATCAGTATCTCCTGTCAGGCTGCGGTGCCACGCCAGGAGACTGAAAGGAGGCAGAAATAGATGACCAAAAGAGATGACAACTCTTAATTATCAAGCTGTATATTTAGTCCTGAGGAGTCCCCAAACAGCAGAGGGTCAGCTCAGCGATCACACCGGAGCCGTGCTCAGAGGTTGGTATTTTAAGCAAACTCTCAGAGGTTGGTATTTTAAGCAAACTCTCTCAGCCAGCGGCAGGTTCACNTATTTAATCAGTATCTCCTGTCAGGCTGCGGTGCCACGCCAGGAGACTGAAAGGAGGCAGAAATAGATGACCAAAAGAGATGACAACTCTTAATTATCAAGCTGTATATTTAGTCCTGAGGAGTCCCCAAACAGCGGAGGGTCAGCTCAGCGATCACACCGGAGCCGTGCTCAGAGGTTGGTATTTTAAGCAAACTCTCAGAGGTTGGTATTTTAAGCAAACTCTCTCAGCCAGCGGCAGGTTCACAGT
This sequence comes from Nicator chloris, assembly GCA_013400495.1. Taxonomy (NCBI): domain Eukaryota; kingdom Metazoa; phylum Chordata; class Aves; order Passeriformes; family Pycnonotidae; genus Nicator; species Nicator chloris. The sequence continues at coordinate 39,967 of WAAE01011295.1, read as the reverse complement.
CAGGGAACAATGGGAGCAGGGGCTGCTTCACATTTCTGACATACCAGTGATGCCAATTTATGAATTCTTCTATAAATCTCGGGAGATACAAACCATCTGTAAAGAATAAAAAGACAACAACATTTATGCATTTGGTTACACATAAGAGGAGTGAATATGTTTTGTTTAGACAATTCCCATGAATTCCAGTCTCGAGAATCACTGACAGCGTGTCTTGTTTGTGAGTTTTAAATAATGACAGCAAAGCAGAGTTTCCAGATAGCTACACAAAAACATAGATTAATAAGTGACTGCCTTCCCATTTGTTTTTGTTACTGTGCCTTTTAAAAGGACAAGTTACACCCTATTCGAGTATGCTAGTGGCTGAGCAGAAATAAAAGAGCTTATCTGCTAATTTAATTTTATCTCCTAAATCAAAAGCCATTACTATAAGAGCATCAGTTAAGTCTTAATTGTATGTTTTTGCTTCTTGAAACTCCTTCATGGAAGAAGTAATAAACAATGAGGTACGCGACGGACTTAGGGTATTTTTCCAGGTCTTTTATCTTCCTTTGACCTTGGAGGTTATGTGTACAAAATATATTGCAGGATTAGGCCTGAGAAAATTAGGATTTATCATTTTTAGTGATACTTAGAAGAATTTGCCATTGTATGGGTGTTATTTTTCAATGCTTTGCCAGATTGTGGGGACAGAACCTGTATTTTATTCTTCAGAATGACCTCCTACCATGTCTAAATAGAAAAAAACAGCCTGTCATCTGATTGACAAGGTAGCAGTATTACCACATGGTCTTTTCTTAAACTCAGAAAGGCAAAAAAAAGCAAGATGAGGGGAAAAAACCACTTATTGCCAGGTTAAAATGAGTTGGGAACGTGCTTCTAGAGTAGTGCTTAATTAGCCTGAGCTGAAACAGAAGTTCTGAACTGCTTAATGATATCAATGTACTTTAAAAAATTCTTTTATAGGAAAGCTTGGTTCATAGCAAAATTCATCTCTTCTCAGTGCAAGTTCCTTCTTTTCTGGGCTGCAGCTTTGCTACATGTAGAAAAGAGGAAACCATTAACAGACAAATCTGTGGAAGGATCTGGAGCACAAGTCTGATGAGGGGTATTTGAGGGAGCTGGTGGAGCTTAGCCTGGAGAAAAGAAGGCTTCTGGGAGGACTGATCACTCTCTATACTTGACAGGAGGCTGGAGCCAGGTGGAGGTCAAACTCCTGGGTAACAAGTGACAGGATGAGAGGAGCTGGCCTCAGATTGCAGCAGGGGAGGTTTAGATTGTGTATTGGGAAATATTTCTTCACTGGAAGAGTGATCTAGCATTGGAACAGCTGCCCAGGTCAGTGGTACAGTCACCACCCCTGGAGGGATTTAAGAGGCTTTCAGATGTGTCACTAGTGGACATGGTTTAGTGGTGGGCTTGGAACTGCTGGGTTAATGGTTAGGGTCAATGATCTTGGAGGTCTTTTCCAACCTAAATGATTTTATGGCTCTGTGATCCTACTTCTCTGATGGGAAAGAGGAGTTGACTCATTATCACACCTGTGCTACTTCTAATAATGGTTGAACAGCCCGAGTTATTTGACCTCACAATAATTTTCCCTAATTTTTCACCTACATCAATACCCTTCTGTCCTCATACCAACAACTTGTAATTATCCAGCTGCACTGGTGTTAGCAGCACTGTGATTTCTGCCACGTTGTCTTGCCATGCAGACAGACATTTGAATCAAAGTTGGTTCACAATATTTTAATCTATGTCTCAGCTGAATATATAGAACCACTATAATTACTCTCTGCAAAATACACTGTCTTGCTGCAAAAAAATTAGACATATTACTTTTCCTGTTCTCAGCTCAGGAAGACAGGGAATAAGCTCAGGGATCAGAGTGTATGATCACACAGAAACCTTGGAGAGTGCATGTAGACTTCAGGTTTTTGTGGTGTGTAGGGCAAATTCCCACTAATCCTTAGAGCTGTGTGGCTTGCAGTGTGGTAGCTTTCTGATCCTTTTGGTCAAGATGCACTTAGGTCTGAGTTACTCTGGAGACTGATGTCATGACTTAGCCAAGGAGAATTAAAAACACTGATGTGAAGATAGGCTGTGAAGGCAAGGATATCCACGGGGGTATAGGTGTCACACCATGAGAAAAGCAGCAGAATGGAGTCTTTGCTGTAAGGAATGACCTGAAAATCCAAGGCCATTAATGTGAATTTGAGATCAGCTTTCCACGGCTTTACCAAGGAAGGCTATAAAAAGGACAAAACGCTTCGGGCCACGCAAGAGTGCAGATGTTAATGAAAGCAAAAATCAGAAGTTGAAGCATAACCAATTTAATGCCTGTCCGAACTTGTACTTGAGATATCCACTTGCAAGGCATGTGGCAAGAGCCTGTGACCTCATTTCCCCTGGCACACGGGGAGAAAGGGTTATTTTCTCATGCCATCACACAGAAACCGGAAGCTTTTCTTTCCAAGTGATAACTGGAACAGATGCAACTTATTTCCCAGTAATGCAGGCAGCAACATGTGTTGCCACTGCAGTTTGAAATGTCCATTAATTTAACAGTAAATCCCTTATCCCTGTAAAATGAAAACACCATATTCTACATGGACAGAGAAGAGCGTATAACTCTGCTTTTCAGATGTTAGAGCCTCCAGTGGACAATTGTTCACCAATTTCAATTTACACAGCTGGCTGTCTCATCCTCAAAAGATGCCTTAGGACAGAGAAAGCATGGAAAGTAAATTACCATCTCATTCCAAACAACATCATTTCCCTCTTCCCCAGGCTAAAATTGAGGTATGGTAATACAACAACGTTAGGAAGTCAGCCCTGCTTCTGTTGGCACAACATTTGACCTATGTAAAGAGGCCAAAATTTTCTGAATCTGTAGAAATGAAGTTTTGTAGATACCAGAATCTCGTTTGTCTTAACTAAAGATGATTATGAGGAAATGACTGAGGTACACAAAGATTTTGTTGCAATTGGAGTGAAAACTAAAGCAGGCCTGTCTTGCAGAGTTAAAACATGTGAGCAAAAAATGAAGTTTCTGCTTTAGGTTAAAAAAATAACCATATTGAGTGTTCTGTTCTCAAGCATTGCCAGTTTTTCTTCTCCATGTAATAGAGCAGTGGAAAATACTCAATTCAAGACAGTCCAAATCTGTTTCTGACATTATCAGCAGTGGGAAGGGAATAATCTGACTCAGCAAGTTCATTATCGCTAAGTGCACTTGAGCATGCTGAGTTTATAAATTTGATAATGCCTGGTTTATGGGTTTGATTACTGAGTTAAATTATAGTGCACAATAATTAGCCCAATTAATTCTCTCTCTACCACTGTGCTGGAATAACTAACAAAACACACAGCCAAATACTGATCATGAGTCACATATGACAGCAAGCGGGAGATGGGAGCTGTGGCAAAAACCCTCCTCCCCCAGACCAGCACTGCTCTTTTCCATCCTTCACTCCTGTCAGATTATTTTAACATTTGTGGATGGTTTTCCATTCAGTGTACCATACAGTGGCAAGGAGTCTGGAATTGATACAGTCTCAAGAAATACTGTAAAGTAATATGATTTTTCTATTAAAGTTTGATGCTTAGCAAAACCTCAAAATCCATCTAGAATTACGTTTTTCTAAATGATCAGAATTGTTTTCCGTCTTCCTGAAAGGGGCATGAGTTGAATAAACAATGCCTAAGAGGATGCTATTCCAAGGCATGTTAGAAGTTCTATGAAAAGTTCAGTGCTATTGGGAGGCTAAGTCCCCTCTGCCCTTGGAAATCTCCTCCTTCATACCTTGAGGCACAACTTGAGCTATATTAACACAGCCTGAGAGGTCTCACTTCTCAAGTAGATTTTACCAGAAGTGAAAGGACCTTTACTCTTTTGGAGCAGTGCAGCCAGGGGTTAGGCAATGCTAAGTGCAGTTCAGTAAGGTCTCCTCAGGCGTGGCAACTGACATCCACCCAGCCCCAAAAGTGCTCTCCCCTCTCCATTTATAGGCTGAGATGAAGCTGCCAGAGCAGAACCGTGCAGAAAGATGTGCTAGAGTGATTTTTGCACATCTTTTTGCACATCTTTGCACATCAGGGTGAGGCACAGAGAGGATGATTGGCGGGGCTAGTGCTGATAACACATCTCTTACGAGGAGTCATCACCTTGGTACTGCCCTCAGCCCCCATGGTTTATAGTAAGGTCTTACTAAATATGACCCATACAAGATCCTGGGAGCAGGACCTAGGATTCACTCCCTCTCTGCCCTCCCTCACCATCAGGCTATTGTATAAAAATCTAGTGTGAGGAGGCAGCAGACACAGCCACTGTCAATTCCAGGGACAACAAACCTTTTCTGTAGTTCAGCACGGACTATAGGTGTTGCAGGACTGTTCTGGGGGTGCACAGAGTGACACAAAGCACGTGTGGAGGCTGAGTTCAGGTATTCCAGGCACTGCCAAGATCAGGCAGGCACTGGAAAAGTCATCTTTTTAATCACAATTTTGGCCTTAGTTGTTGCTGTTGTACCTGGGTCCTGTGTGGACACATGAGACACGTGGCTGAGGCTCACAACTCCTGCAGAACACATGGGTGGATGTCTCTCTCACTCAGCTGATGATCATCCTCTTCTTTTCCCAGACTCCCATGGAAGCGTGAAAAGTGCCGTTATTCATGCACAATAAGGCGTGATCGTTATCACGATTTGTTTCTGCAGATGTTGTTAAAACAAGGCAATAGCTGTAGCCCCACAAAAGATGCTCCTTTCTCATGCAAAGCATAACATTCCTAGCGAGTTGAATGCTGTGTCAGAGCCGGGTAAGCCGGAATATTCCAGACATTTTAATGCAAGTGCACATTCCTCCAGTGTGAGACGTATGTTTATCGGCCAAGGAGAATGCTATCAACAAAATTCAATAGCTAGGGTGGTTCACCATCATCCTTTTTGCAAATGAGGTATGAATTTAAAAACTATCATTAGCTATAGAAAGGTTGAATTTATATTGATTGTTGCTCATTTTTAAACCACCCCCTCCCTAAGGAGTTCATCTTTAGCCATCTGCAAAACCTTGCCCACATTCATATTGCTTTGTAAATAATGTTGTAAGAACCATAACTCTGTAAATGAAGTCTGAGGCTTACACTAAAGAATCAGCTGTTGGGACATATAGAACACCTTAAATTTTAAGGCTATCTTCTTGAGATCTCTGGCTATTTCTAGAATTTCTATCTCTTGGTTTTCAAAGACATTTTATGAGCAGGGAACATTCCACTAGACCACGTTGCTCAAAGCCCCATCCAACCAGGCCTTGAACAAAGAGATTTCTGATTCACCCAGGAGAAGGTTTGACACAGTTGCTTTCAGGGGTTATCCTGTGTGTCCAGATCTTGTTTGGAGTGTGGTAGCTTGATTTGTCTTCTATTTGTCATTCCATTGGTTCTGGATATTCAAATAGAAACCATAATGGTCCTGAGCTGCCTGAAATAGTTCTGAGTGCCCACAGGTATCCCCAGGTCGCTAATAAATTGGGTATTACATGCTGAAAAGCAACAACTGATTTTTTATAGGGAAACCGGGCACAGTAGAGAAATGAATCATCTTACCAAATGCTGTGTAACTTACTCTTTCAGCTCTATATTATTTCTACTGAGATGTGGATGGATATGTGCAGATGGAAGTATAAATATGAGGTTTTATCTCCTGCTCCATCCAAACACTGTCCCTCTCTGTATAGGCAGCCAAGCACATGGTTTAGAAGGAAATTAATGGTCAAAGATCTGCACATTTTGTGTGCTTACATGCTGGGTCTGCCAAAGTCTAGAAAGGCAACTATCAACTATTCAATTCTAACGATTGCTGAAAATGTTAATATCTAATGATCTGAGCTTCCTCTGCTGTAAATTAAAGCACAGTTGTCTTTAAATCGAGTTTTCCAGTCATGCTGAAAATGAGATATGATATCAAAAGGATAATAGACTGCAAAGGTATGAAGTGACTTTTATCTCTCTGTCAGATGTGATCACCAAATTGATTAATTTCCTTCACCTGATATAGGCAGTAGCTTCTAAACTAAAGCTACATTTCTTGGGACATTATGTACAATCCCTTTCCGTGAATACGAAAACAAATAATTACTAGAGAGGGGCTTGGAAACTTTTCCTTACCATGGTGCCTGCTGAGCTTTGATATGTCATCAGTGATTATGAAATGAGATCTTTGCAAGGATTCCAAGTGTGCATGGATTGCACATAACCATCACCATTGTTTATAAACTTTTTTCCCTCAGCCCCCACAGAACATGGGATCCTCTTTCTCTCTTTTCTTCCTAGACCTCAGCCCATCGACACATAAAAAAATATGAAACGCATAACGGCATAGACAATTGTGCAGGCTGAGACAATTCATGGGACATTTTCTAGAATTTTTCTTCATTTGACTGAATCTATTTTACCAGCTATTTACCCACGATGAACTTCAGTACCTTTGCAGTAAGTCCATGTTGTATATCTTATTTAAATTTCCCTGGCCTCTGACTTGTGAGCTCAGAATTTTTTTGTGTTTAGCCTCAGACCAGCATTAATTGTGCTGTGTTTCCAGAGCTCTGTTGAACCTCAAGAGAGATCCCCTGGTGCTGCTCAGAGGTTGCCACCAGGACTGCACAGCGAGCTCAACAGGCAGGTGTTGCCTGCAAACACAGGGGCATTGGCCAGCAGTTCCCTTCATGGTCCCTATTTGGTGCACTCCAAGGTGTCCTACCAAGGACACTGAGGTGGCAGCAACCAAAGAGCTCCCTCTGGAGTAAAACAACCGTGCTGAAACATGGAAAGGTGATTTTTCTTCCATGTACTCACAAAATGACAATCATATCAATCCCATTGCGGGTGTCGGTTAAGACAGGAATACCTGCCAGGGAAATGCCTGTTTGATATCTTTTTTTTGAAGTCGGAATGACTGAGTCCATTTCAGACATGCATGAACACATCTGTGCAGGATTAGCCCCATCTGGGCAAACATCAATATTCCTACATCACAGGCAGTGGCCAGAGGCACAGATAGACCTGAGGGACCTGCCAAGAGCTACAAGCAGAAGTGTCAGGCAGCTCCTTGGAAGAGTCCTTCCACCACCAGAGTCCAGGCAAGCACCAGTGGAGCCCCTCACAGTCCATTTCTGAATTTCTGAGAACTCAGAAACAAAGTGCCTGTTTCTGTAGCTCCAGGCACATCTCCCTACAGCCATACCTTCTCTTGTGCAAGCAGACGCACACAGCTCAGAGGGAATGCCAGTGAGCCTTGAAAGAAGGTGTTAACACTGAGAAGATTATTTTCCATCCAGAAGAACTTCTATTTCCCTGTAGTTTAAGTCGCAAGCCTCTTGTTTCTGTCTGGACTGGGTTTCAAGAAAAGCTTACATGGTACTGAAAAGCAAGCCCTGTCTATCTGGATCATTTATTTAATAAAATAAAACATCTAAAGCATCGTTTTTTTAGTCTTCTGTCTTCATCTCCTTTATTGTTATTATTACTTCTATGACATATTAAACTTCTGTAATCAACAGTATTTATGTAGAGCTATTGTGAGATCATTCATGTTCTGCACTGTCTGGCCAGGTAGAAGGCAAAGGTTTAATGCAGTTTTATCACACTTTATGGTTTAATAAGGTCAGCCACAACTTCATACAAATTCAGATTAATATAACCTAATTAAGCTCTTAGAAAACGTGTTTTTTCAGGTCAATTTGTCCTTTCCATGAAGAGGATGATAAAAGCTGCTAACATTGCTTACCCAGGTGAAGCTCTGTGGCACTCAATTTTGCCATTGATGCCACAAAAGGAAAAGACAGCAGCAGAAAACCTGAACCACAACATCACAGTGCTTTGGCCTGACCCTTCAAACTCTATCAAGCAGAAAGGGCATCATCACATCTCTCTTCTGAGGTTACACACTAATTCTTATGTGTGAAAGAGTGAAAGTTGGGTTGTAGTCAAGTGCTCAGAAGTGGTCAGTGCATCTCCATAGTGGTACAACCTGCAATTACAGAGTCACACAATATTCTTTTTTTTTCAGCCTCTGGGCTTATTCAGGGCACCAGTTTAGTTCTACATTTTGCTTACTAAACATGAGTTCTATAGCTAATTTACTGCATCCACTGAAACTATCCTCTGAGACGTGACTGATGAATGTCCTTGGAGGTGAGTCTGTGACATTCATGTTTGCTTTGCTCTGTCCAGAAACATTGACAAAATTATTTGCAGAATGCAATGTGACAGGAAATATGAACTGAATTGCCAAAGTCCATTTCTTTGAGTTACCAGCCCAAAAGGTCTGAATTTTCAGAAGGCACCAGAATTGCAAAATATATTTGGTGCCTGAAGCTCCTCTTTATCCCAGCTCTAAGTGTGCTTTGCAGTTTTGAAGGCTGAGCTTGATCCCATGTTTGGGTTCATGTTTCTTCCTCAGTCATCTTTGTTTTAATGTCTGTGCTTTCATCCTCAAACAGCTTTTCCAAAATCTTTGTCCGTGAGTCTTCACCTTGCACTTCTTTCTCCTTTTCTTTGTGGTTCTGAATATTGCATCTTGAGTTTCAGTGTGCCAGGGCCAAGCACCCAATAGTGAAGCATTCATGGGAGCTCTGTGGTCTGGTCTCCTCTCAAGGACAGTAAAAGATGCTGTGCTTCCTTCCCCTCCTTTTATCTAATTTTCGTGCTGTGCTCCAAAACCTGTGAGAGCCTCCCTGCCCTGCCTCTGATCTGAATGGTGATGACTAAAATAAATAGGTTATTAAATAGAAGCAGGCAGATAGCACAATTTCAGTCCAAATAATACAAACCCACCATAGCTAAAAAAGGAAAGCAAAGAAAAGAAGATAGGAAACCTAAGAAAAGTTTCTTTCAGCAGGAATTGCCAGGTTGTCTAAGAAGAGGTGGCTAGTCCAAACTACAATGTCAGTATATACTCACATAGAGTGTTATAGGGATAAATATTGTCAAGTCATTACCAGTGTACAATGAACAAAATTTAATAAAGTCAAATGAACCCATCTATCTATCCTTGCAGATTTCCAAATTTCATACACTAATTTCCATGTTCCTCTTTGACACTGAATTTTTAGGAGGAGAATTAATTCAGAGAAATGGCACTTAATATAAAATTTAATCATAGCCTTTTCAATAAGTGTGTAATTTTTTTAAGAAATAAAACGTGATGTGATCTACATTTTTGATTAAACAGGGAAAATGCTTATAGGCTTTATCCTGATAGAGCCTTGATTCCTTAAGCAACACATTATGAGATGTTAATTAAATGACAGTAACGTGTAACATAGCTCCCGTTTTTAATTTATTCAGGCTTCATATTTTTTCCACACTGAGGGGATATTCTCACCTTAACAGCAACACAACTCTGTGACAGGCAGAGCTGATGGAACCTGGTTTCCTCTAAGATTTGTGGCTGTGTGTTGAGCTCAGCCCCGTGGATCATGGAGCATCCATGGGGAACATGCACCTGCTGCAGCCTTCCCTGGCGTGGGGCTCTGACAGCACAGTGGGGATTTACTCAGACAATGCCAAGGGTGTTTTGGCTCTGCTGTGCAGGGAATTGCATCCATTGAGAGTTTCTGGACACCTGGAAATGCCAGACTTTGTTGAATAGGTGCAGATCAGAGATACACTGAAGGTCTGGGCAGCTCTGGATGTGGGGACTCATCAGGTTTTCAGCACATTTATCACACTGCCACTGTCAGAAACATGTCAAAACAGAAAGAACATATCTATTTTATGGAGTGCAGTTGCAGCACAAGAACCCCCAGCCAGCCCCTGGTGGCACTTGTTTCATTAGCTTTTTCTGGTATTTCCTACAGGAGAGGAGCCCCACTGGAACATTCCTTCACCAAGCACAGCCCTGGTGTTGAGACTGGTCAGCATTCCCTCTGTGGAGGCTGCATCCTCTGGATCCCTCAGCTAGCAGAACACTCTTCCCATGTCACTTCTCCTCTGCTGGCAGGTGAGCTTGAACTGACAAGTGACTTGAAAATTTCCAAGCGTTCATTGAAAACAGGGCAAGAAGGGAACACACCGATTTAAGAAACCACTTTTTGTCAGGCTGTCTACACCTGAAACCCAGTCATTCCAGCACTGATGATAGAGGCAGCCTTTGAAATCCAGTCTCCTACCAGTGGCACTTGGATTCAGTGGGTGAATGAACCCTCCTGCTTCACCTCAGGTCAGTGAGACCCTGTTCTTGCAGGCGTTTGGCAGGATGGTGCTCCTGTTGAAAATTATGGGAGATCATCAGGAAGCTGTGGCTGCCCCCTGGAAGTGTTCAAGGTCAGGCTGGGTGGGGTTTTGAGCAGCCTGGTCTAGTGGAATGTGTCCCTGCCCCAGGCAGGGGTTGGGAATTTGTTGATTTTTCAGGTCCTTTCCAATCCAAAGCATTCAGTGATTTTGTGATTCTGTGAAAAAAAAAACCCCAAACAAGAGCACACTGCTGAACAGATCAAGTGATATGCACTCAAATATGTTCTCAGAGCCATATTGAGCAGAAATCTAGACAGAAACCAAAAGAAATCTTTGGGTAGTCTATGATGATTTAAAACAAATGTTCTCTTCTTGGAAGCAGTGCCATGTATTAGGTTGGTTGTTAATCTAAATTTCAATGTCCTTAATTATGCTAATTTTTTCCCTGGCAGATAATTAAAAAGAAGATTTTTAATGAGTTAGATGTCTTAAGATTCTAGAGAGAAGGAAGTAATGGGAGAGAGAGGCTGGTAGAAAAGCAAAATAAAACTCGGATGCATTCCTTCATTCAGTCCTACATTTAGCAGGCAGATTAATTTCCTTGTGTTGTCCTCTTGACAGCATTTTCTGACTCTGTGCATCCATTATAATTTATTTGTAGTTTTAACTAGGAGCTCTTGGGGGTGGAGGCAACCTTTTCCCCTCTGCCTGCAGGAGAAGGGGGTCCTGGGGTGTAGCTTGCACATTAGTACCCTACAGGGGAAATAAAGAAGGAGCGTTGTTCCTGCAGACAGAATCCTGACCCACTTTGGAACTGATCACTCCACAGTACTTTTATCATTACCCGCCAATGTTGTTTTCCAAAGGCTTGGTCTCTGACCTATTTTCACACTGATTTCTGTGCTAGGGAGGCTTTTATCCTTTAAATTGTTGGATACTTGTTCATGTAAATACAGTACAAGTTTCGCTAACCAAACAAGATTCAGTGTTTCTCCTGGGAGGAGGCTGTTTTGGTGTTAGAAACTGAGATGTGTGTAACAAATATTAACTTAATTTTAAGTCTGATATACCTTGGTGCATTTTTCTTTCATCTGAGATTGAGATGGAGCTACTTTAACAGAAAATGTGTATACAGTCTGTGAAACAGTAAACTGATGTGAGAAAAGAGCCTCCTGTAGAGTCTCTAAGCCAGAATTTTTGCAGAATACTCAATCACAGATACAAGTGGAGGAGAAATTTTAGGTCAGGGTTTCGGTTATACTTTTGCTTCAGCTGACTCTGGAGAGAGCAGCCAGAAATTTCCAGCAAAACCATCCAAAATCCTGGGATAAACATATCCAGAGCACCCCGAGAACTGGCCACGTGCCGCCTCAGCCCAGTCCTCGGCAGCCAGATAATCCTCCTTACAAAAGCCATTACCTCAACAGGTGCTGGTAGCCCCTGCTGTCTTCTTCATTAAGGGGCCAAAGACCATGTGATTATGGAAACTAAACACTCACTTATCCCTAGGTGAAGTTCAACCCGGTGACAGCGGCAAGGGGCGGCCGGAGGAGGAGGAGGCAGCAGCATTGTGCTGCTCTCTGGACTCCATCCTGCAGCCCTGTTAACCCAGCACTTTGCACAGCACTAATCCCCCATTCAGCAAAACCCTGCTTAGCTCCAAAGCTTGGCTGAACTGGGGCCTGAATTCATTTTGACAGCAGGGAGAGAGAAATTAAAAATAAATCTATGGAAGATATCGGGAAATTTTTGAAGGCGGTTTTTCGGCAGTGGATTGCTGCGTGTAAACAAAGGTGTTGCTTACACAGCTAATTGTTAGTCAAATAAGTGTGTATATACATTCATGGATATATATTTAGATAAATATATACATGCACACATCCCTTTCAAAAAAAATAAATGTAATGCAAGTTGCTCAGAGCTCTCCTTAGATCCAACTTTTCTGCAGGTTAGGTTAGCTACAAAAGAGAAAGGACCACTAAATAAATAAATAAACAGCTTTGTTCAGTTGTATCTCCAGCAGGGATATGACTGTTCATTATGAATAGGGGCTGAAGGCTTCACTGCTCTGTAGTTTATAAATACTAATGAGTGACATATTGAGAAAAATTGTACCTACAAAAGCAAAGTCTTCTGCCATGCAAATCAGGCCCCAATTCCCCACAGATAAGGATCTTTTTGATGGAACACATGCAAAATCTACAGCTCTTAATTCTTTCATTAGTATTCCAGGCAGACGATTGCCAAATAACAGGGAAAACTGTCTGAATTGCTGTGTCTGAAACCTAATATTGATTTGTTTAATAGTGTCAGGAAGTCAAAATTCACAAATCTCCTGTCGATTGTTTATGAGGCAGTTAGCACAGAATTGGATGCCCCTGCTTAATTAATAACTCATTACTGAAATTTGATTATATGCTTGAATGGTTTAAATGGGCTCTAATTTAGTATCTGCAAAGCAGTGTTGTAACAAAGTAAAATGGATCTAAAAGCTTGTTTTTTAACACTATTGCTGTCTGTATTTCATGATCTCCACTGGTGAAGAATATGTTGACATAGTTGCAAGGGCAGACCTTGTAGTACATTGTTAATTGACATAAAAATGTGTTGTTCTAATGATGTTATGAACTGCACTACAGCTAAATCAGATGGATACTCTAAGAGAAATTACACTGAATTGAAAAGAAAAGAACCCAAAAGGTAATTTCTTTTAGCATATGATTAATTTTCCAGTGATGGAGATGGGAAATAGAAAGACATTTCTATAATTTCTTTTATTCAGAAGCCTGTTAGAAATTCAGGTTTGTATGTCCAGGGGTCACGAGCTTTTCAGTGGCTTGGAGGCTTTTAAAACTTCTGTCCACCTTTTTTTATGCCTTCTCTGGCACTTTCTCATCTCCAGTATTAATGGAGGGAAGAAATATTCCAGGTGTAATTTTGAAGGTCTGAACTTCACTGAGTGAACCTTTCCCCATTTTCAGCATCTGACTACACTAAAATTTCTCCCTTGGGGAGAAACCTTTCTAGTTTTTGAGAAACCAGAACAAAACAGACGAAAAAAAGATGGATTTGTCCACATTTTTGAGATAGAATGAACTAGAATAAGCTGTGTCTAAAGACTGGGTAATCAGGACACTTATTTCTGGCAACACTGGGAATCCCAAATTTTCCTTAGCTACAAGTAATTACAATCTTATTGGAATATTGAATATAGGTTTGTATTTGTCTTTGCTGTTATCTGTTTAAGGAATGTCCACAGGTGTGTTGTTTGCTGTGAGAAGGACTCAGGCATGTGTTTAAACATGTTACTGGCTGTTCATCTGGGTTTTGGTCAAAAAACAGGAGCTCCTGCTGAAGCTGGTGCTCACTACCTGTGGATGGACACGTCCTCCCGGGGGACTGATGAGTGTATGATGGATAATGAGTAGCAAACAGGAGAAAATGAAGAGTTCCCAGGCAGTCTGATGTCTGAATGTTATGTGCCCAGACTCTTTTAACCAAGTTCAAGAGGCTCGTTTAGCCAAAAGCAGTAAAAGAATTAATAATTAATAAGATTCCAGCAGATATGTTCAACCAGCCCCAATGAGATAAATTGGTGAAATGCTCTGGGAAAAGCTGTTCTCATGAGAATTCCAGGTGTGGTTGGCCTTAATGAAAAGGTTTGAATAATTTGGGCTGTTTTAGAGCAACCTACACAAGGAACACTGAGCTGGTCAAAGCTGGCCCTGGAGGCAAGGACTTGACCCATGACAGTAATAAATGGCATCATTTCTCTGAAGTCTGTGAAGCTGAGGATTTCAGATCAGATCCTCAAAGCAACTTAATCCTTCAATCAATAAAATATACTTCTCTAAATATCCCCGAGGAACTGGACCTTGGAACTTGGACCTTGATCCACATGAAGTGTTAGCACCCACTTGGAATACAGCTTTTTGGATACTTCTACAAAGAGTATCCTGCCAAAGACTTGCAAATTGGTGTAGCTGGACTGAGTTTAAGCTCCCAGACTAACAAACAGACCTGTTTGATGAACAAACACAAATGTCCTGAAATATATGTATTTGTATATATAAAACCAGAAATCAAGCAGCAATTCTAATTGGAATAAAATTAACTGAAGCATATAAGGGCAAAATATTACTCAATATGTTAACTGAATCTAAATGTTTGGGATCTGTGAGGGCAGAAAAGAGCAGCAGGTTTGTCTAGAACTGTCCCCAGTCTTGTGCAGATGAATAAGCAGTGAGTTACCAGTCCCTGTACTGTGTGGGCAGTGGCTGTCTGGCACAGTGACTGAACTCCTTGGTATAAACTGCATCACATTTTGTGCCAAAACCTCTCTGGAAATGTGAATTGCAGTATATTCTATATAATAAAATAGCAAAGTGTTTATTAAGCTCTCTTTTCCTGCACAGCTTGTGTGGGCAGAGGAAGGAACTTCTGATGTCCTTGTTTGGAAAGGCTAAAAGCTCTGGTAGATTTAGCAAAAACACCTTGGAAAAGCAGAAAATAATAATAAAAAAAAATCTCAATTTTTACCCCTTTGGTGCAGTTTTTCCAGCCTTTGAGTTGGGGAATGCTGCAGGATCAACCTCCTATCCCCTGTCACTGAGCACCATACTCTTCCAGCAAGATACAAATGCTATTTCACATTATTGGAAGACTTTGAAACAGTTGTGTATTTATCATAAGTACGGCCCATCAAAACTGAATCAAAAGAGGTATTTTAAAAAAGTGTTGCATTATCCATATGTTAGAATTTTTTAAAAGGCTGATATTTTTCTGGCAAACAGGTTTTAGTGACGTTCTACACAGATTTTTTCCATTGGAATTTCTGATAACTACAATACCATGATTTAGGATGTAGATTGCTTAAGCAGTTTAAGAGGAATATTATTTTAAATTTCCACTCTTGCATAACTAGGCATATTAGCAGCATTAAACTGAAATAGTCAATAATGATAACTAACAATAAATAATACCATCATGATTTCATTTTTCAAGCAAAAATGGAGCTGATGTATGTTTTTATACATGCAGCCATTGCCAACATTGTAGTTCACAGGTTGGCTAACTTTTTCTAGTGATGGGTAACTTTTACAATTAATTTGAGTTAAATAATTAAGCCCGAGCAACTAAGAACATTTTTGAGCCATATTAAAGACAAAAAAACAAAAAAGCTTTTAAGCAATGTTTTAACTTGTGCTAAACAGCAGTCTCAGGAAGAATGAGGGTTTCTTTCTGCTCTGGGCCGATTTGTCAAAGTACTATTAAGAGTTTTTAGTTATTAAAAAAAAAATGGAGTGAACCTTTATTTTTCCTCCTCTAATTTATTACGGTTGATTACGCAGCTGGAATGGGAAGGTAGCTGCTGTTTGTAGTTAAATAACTCCTCACAATTTCTTAAAGAAATGATCTTCAAAGCTTTAATGGGTCAGTGGCTCAACTACAAAGGAAAGATTGATTTTCATACTCCCACTCTTTGTTCCCAAAGTTTAAAACAGACACGTTCTGGTAAATTAGTTTGTCTATGTTATTAATGGAAGAACTTATTAAACTCCCATAAATACATGGTGGTATCTTACTTAAAACACAGAATGCATTTGCTTTGGAAAAAAAACCAAGCATATTTAAAAGTAAACAGGGGTGTAATATTTTCATTTGATTTCAGAAACGCCTGGAAAGGCAGAAAGCAGGAGAATTGGGGGCTTGCAGGATATATTAGGTATGCATAATGATGAATGGCACAAAGAGCGTGGGCTCGCGCGGATAGAAAATTTGTGTTTTGCGTTTAATGAAAAGCATTCCCATGCTGGGTAAGTGGCAATGCTGTGGGGAGAGTGACTGCTTCAAGCAAGAAATATTGTCAGGGTGAAATGTTTCTTTCAAGTGAGGCTCACATGCACGTTCCTGGGCTGAGCCCGGGGAGGCTGCGCTGCCGGCGCAGGAGCGATCCTGGGGTCAGAGCAGGCTCCAGCACAGGCTGGGAGCTGCTGAGAGAGAGATTATTCAGCTCCACGGAGGGAGCAGCACTGCTGCTACTCCAGGGAGATCAGGGGAGTGCTCCTGAGCCAACACAGACTGCCAGAGCTCCTCCTGCATCAGCTGAAGGTCGGCCCAGGTCCGTGTCTTCTCCTCCGCAAGCGGAGACACTTCTGATAAATTCTCATGGCCTCTGAGGTCAGCGAGTTTCCCCTGATGAGCTGCCTGTCTGTAGAAGGATGTCTCATCACACTTAATCACCTTTTCTTTCACTCATCCAACAGGGTTTAGTTTTCCCTGTGAATAAACCCCCACATCTCATCAGTTCACAGGGAGGGACAGACCTTCAGAAATGTTCCCAGTTGACCCCATCAGCAGCTATAGGGGTTCCTGTGTCAGATGGGCTCTACTTAACTAGAAATTCAGTACCAGGGCTGTTTCAGTACCAGAGGGGCAAACTGCCTGTGACAGGCCATTGGGGTAGTACTGGTGGGTCAATAACAGAGCTGATCTGTGTGTTCCCTGCTCCCACTGGAGGCAGCAGAGCTTATCCTGATGCTGCTCCTCCTGCTTTTAGTCCTACTGATGGTTCTCCTTATAAACTTCAGCTTGAAGGTCAGACACATAGAGTCAATTGTGGGAAGATCTGGAGGTTTCACTTGGATGGTAACCATCAGTGGATGGGCAATGCATTTGGACTTTGGGCAAGCGATCTTTCCATGCCCTTGATTTTTTTTTTCCCTGTTTTGTTTTGTTTTGTTTTTCTTTACCAGGGGTATTTGACATGGCCCCCAGTACAATCTGAGAGGGAATCATGTAATTGTGCTTTGATAGAGGGAGGTGCAGGGTGTGATCCGGGTCCATCCATCCCAGCACCCAGGGGAAAGGACAAGCTTGTGTAGAAATACCCTCCTGTTTGAGCAGGGTACGAGAGGAGAAGGTATAAGGTAACAATTTTTTTTTTCACAATAGACTATTTGCTTCCAGTGTAAAAGCTTCCCAGAGGTGATTTACACAGCCACTGGGAAGTATTAGATTGGAGCATTTCTAGAAAATCTTTTGGGCTCAGAACTATTTTGATTTCCTAAAGACATTTTATTCAACAAATGTGTACTATGCATTGAAATGTAAAGAATATGGTCAAAACTCTAACAAGAATAATGAACTGATCAATGTTTGAATCTTCTATTCCCTGTGCACTCATTCCTCCCTCTCTGTGTTTGTGGAAAATTTCCAATGTTTCGAATTGGTTCTGGAGCAGAAATGAAAGCAAGGCTTCATCTGCTTCTTTAGCAGCATGAGCTTGGGGTTCTGCAGCACAGTTATCCCCCTCAGTTCCAGTGAGATGGCTCTTTCAGAGGCACAACAGTTTCTCACTGTCATCCAAGAGTTCTGTATTCCAGAAAGGGTTGGGAGGCTGATCCTGCATTGCAGCAAGAATGGGGAAATAGATCAGTGTGTGCTCCACACAGCTCAGGGGAGAGCTGCAAACCGAGGTGTTTGCCCCTGGTCCTGGTCACACAGGACATCGGGGTGCTCATAGAACAGATTGCTGTGTTGTTTACTTGTATGCAGCCTTTGTAAATCCTCAGCACAGGAAAAGACATCCCCTGTACTGGGGATCAGTGGCTTCAATGATTCCCAGTGCATTTAAGTGCAAAGTGTGCAAAGTGATTGCCTTTCCTTGCAACCAGTAATTCGGAGATTGCTACAGATCTTTGGTCCTTTTGGAGCAAGGTACTTCCAGTTCTAAGCCTCCACTTATTTATTCATGACTGGTTTTATACTAATTTCTTTGTCTTTAAACATTGCAGTCTAGCTCATCCTGTAGCACACTTCAGGCACTTTTTATTTTCCAAAGCAAAGCAAGTAGGAAAACTTTCATCTTCTTTCATAAGACATGCTCCATGTACAAGAATCATCTTAGTAATCCTCCTCTGACTCATTCCAGCTGGAATTGCTGTTTCTTAGAAAAGGTAACAGCCCCATCTTTGATATTTGACCATTCATTACATAGAGATTTTATTTGCACAGGAATAAGCCTAGGGTAGGTGAGGGGTTTGTGGCAACAGGGATGAGTAGGATACTGAAAATACTACCTACTTGAATTAATTTTAACAACAGAGATGAATAAAAAATACAGACAGGAGAGAATACATACACTGAGCTTCTCTCAGTATGGATCACCAGTGAAACTTCACTGGGCTTGAGGCATCTGAAATCTGACTCTGTCTAGGCCAATTCTACAGGTTTTGTATCACAAGCTACATTTTTGGAATGAAGAGGAAGGAAAAATAACATGAAATAAAATGGCTGGCTTCAAATACCACACAAAAAAAATTTCTAAAAGATAGCAGCCACCTGCACTAATGGTACTGAAATAAAATATACAAGCTCAGCATTGTATTTTAAAATATGTGTCATTAAAAACCTCTTATGGCTGCTTGTTAGGACAGTCAGGAACAGAAATTTGTGTGCATAGGGTAAGGGTTTTTGCAGCTGCCAGTGAGCTGGTTGCTTTTTTCACCTAGAATTTTCAGCATCCACTTTGGCTCTGATAATTTGCAGAGACAGGGTCTGAGGGGATGCCTCTCTGTGATGGTGCAGCTGCAGCAGGTGACAGTCCCCAGCACGAGGGGACAATCTGGACAGGATGGGAGCCCAGACAGTGCCTGTCCTTTCAGGTCCCAGGCGTTTGTTTGTGAAATGAGCGTGCATTTCCTGGCTCTGACACTCAGAGCAGTGCACTTTGCTGTTGCACACACGCTGGACACTGCCTAAAGGAGCTGTGGGTAGAGAGAAAAGGAGAGGAAAATATTGCTGGAGCACTTTCTCCTTTTTACCAACAGAGGGATTTGAGAGCCTTTCTCCATCTGCGGGCTCTGGCGATGATGCAGCCAAAGGAAACGAAGGTTGTGTGTGTGCCGTAAAAATGGCCCTGTGGATGCTGTGTTGTGTTCAGCCAATGGTTTCACATACAGCACATTTTCCAGGACAGGCCCACTGAAACACAGGCTAAGAAATCTCTTCCAAGGCACCAGAGAGATGGATCTACTGTTGGACTGGAGCAATCATCTGCTTAACAGCTCAGAGCTACACACACACACACACACACACACACACATACACACACACACACAGATTTGGGTCAGGAAGTCAAAAATAACATTACACCAGATTGAATTTAAATTGTATGAGGGTTATAAGCACGCAGAATATTGTTGTGGTGCCTGGGTTAGTATTTCCTCTTTTGGAAAGCACTGTGGGATTATTAATGTATATAAGTGGTTAGGCAGGCGTTGCTTTTATATCTCATCTGTAAGGAAAAGCTTCCAAAAAGGCACTGGCTTTTAACCACAGGCTCTACGGAGAGATAAGATGCCAGTTAGGGATGAAACAGCCCTGCTCTCCTAGCACAGGATGTCTCCCCTGTGACTGGATATCCAAGGCTCTTCCACCCACATTTCTAATCCAACCCACTGTAAGGCTCACTCCAAATCGGTTCATTTGTCTAAATATCAGTTTACTGTCTCCCAAGTATTTTAAACTGGCAATGAGCACCCAGCTTGCTCCCTTGCTTTCACCATGCTGGAGAAATGGCTTTATTAATGCTGTGGCTGTAGAGCTGTGTGTGTGTGAACACGCCTGTGCATGTGTGCTGAGCTCTGACAAGATTACAGCCAGAGATGGTCTGACTACAGCCTACATCCTATTCAGGCTTCTGCAAAGATTAGACAGAGAAATCTCCCTTTTGTCTTTGAAGCATGAATGGATGCCGAGCTTCTAGCAGTCTGTAAACTGATGCGGTTCCTATGAAAAATAACAGCAACTTTTGAATTAATGACTTACCTGTAGAGCAAGAGATTAAAAAAAAAAAAAGTCCCTATCTGCACTCCCCTCTCCCCCTTCACCCAGCTGAACTGTACGTGGATATTGAATCTCTTTTGTTGGCAGAAATCACAGTAATCTCAAAAGGACGTGCTTTTCCTGCCTTTTCAGGCTACCTCACTGAGGAGAATTCCAAAGATTTCTGGAAAAGCTTTTTAGCGTAGGCAGCAGAGCTCCCCTCCTCGTACCCCTTCCCCCAGCATCATTATAATTTACAGGATTCATATGACCATGTAAATACCTTGTGATTACATGGACAATACCTCACAAATACATAATAATTACAAGTTCATGCAGATTACTTTGTAAATACATTTGAAGTAAGAAAATAATTCAAAGATTAATTATCCCTTAACTCAGAGTATTTAAACTATTTCCTCCAAAATGTACAAATATATCTGTAGTGACTTCAAGGCTGGCAGAGAAGGGGTTATGATGGTTCTGATCTGAGAGGAAAAAATGAAATTTGACAGGCATGGATTATTTAAAGCATGCAGACGTGAGCCATATAACCATTACACTTTGATGCAAATCATAGAGGAAAGCACAGGAGGGATGGCCTGCACAGAGAAGTAGTGGACAAAGTTAGGATTTCCTGCCATCAACTTGAAATTTAAACAAGTAATCATTTAATGGCAGTGCAGCATTACATTTCTTGTTGCATGCATTAACGTCAGCAACCGGGACAAACATTTTGACAATTCTATTAAAATGCTTCACCATTCCCTATCTAACACCTGTTAGCTCTAATTTTCTTTCCTGAGACGTACATCAGCAGACAGTGCACATTCCAAATCATTTATCACTTTTAAAGTGCTTCCATATGAGCTTTTTGGGGGGCTTATCTTGGCCTTAGGAAAACCTTTTCTGATGTATTAAAATTCAGTACTTAGAGTGGAAAAAAAAAAGTGTAGACATCAATGTTTCATAGCATTCATGTCTGGTAATTATTAGCCTAAATTATGGCTTGCACATGACTTGACAAAGTGGACCATGCATTTAAAAAAGCTGCTCACTAGACATGCACTGCTCAATATGTTCCAAGTTATTGAGATGTCAGTCAGTAATCATAAAGCAAACACCCCTCACTGAAAGGACCCTGCTAAGAGGGCTACGAGGCCTGGGGGACTACCTAAAAATGTCAGAAATGTTACAGTCTAAATGAATGACATCAGCAGGAGAACGTGTTTAAAAACATGTGCAATTACCTAATACCATAAAATGTAAATCCTGCAACACGACAGACCCGAGGAGCAGTGCTTGGGAAGGAGCATTTAAAAACAAAACAAAATACTCTGCTCTGGAATGAGAAAACCTTCATATATATATAAACATGAAAACTGTGAAAGATGATCACGTTGGTGTTTTTACAGATACACACTGAGGAAAGGGGAAGAAACACGTTATGTTCTTTATCTACTGGCACATAATAGACTTGCTTATCATTATGTATGTTAAATCACTCCCTGTGTTGCTCCTATCATGCAAAACAAGGTGTTCTGTGAATTAATGCAGTGTTGGTAATCTCTCACCTTTTACAATGCTGACCACAAGTTAATCAGCTTGCAGGGAGATGAGTGTTATGTACAGCATTTTAGAAGTACTTGCCTTTGCAATGCAATATCCTTTATGAAAGATAAGGCCTAACCTATTCCCACTAAAGTGTGTGGGAATTTTGCTGATGATTCGGGTGGCTAAAATAATGGGTCCAACGTGCTGGATTTACACCAGGAGCCTCTGCTGCAGCACTGCAAGGGGATGTGACAGAAGGTGATGTCTGGGGAAGCAAACACGGGCGCTGCAGTCTGGACTCTCTGCAATTTTTCCAAACACCAATTTTGTTTTTATTCCACGAACTGCGCACACGGGGCAGCCGCTAAAAACTTCTGAACGCCTTCAGAGCCGTTTGAAAAAGGGGGGCTTCATCCCTCTGCACTTTTTAAAGGCACGTGCAGAATGCACACAAACAAAACCCAGCAAACAAAGCCCCCGAGGCAGCTGGCAGCCACCAGAACTGTGTACATCTGTGGGCAGCTTAAAAATGTCCATCAGCGCGTGGAGACGCACCTTTACTTTCACACGTCTGCTGTTTACTAAATAACATTTCAGCACAGTTTTCATCTTATAAGGAAAGTGTTTGAAACTTGGAATAAGTGCACTTAATTAAAGGAAGGCTGTGAAAATGTGCACTAATCTGATATGACTAATAGCAAAGTGCATGAAATTGCTAATTAGAATTTCATTAAAGGTGTTGCTTTATCAGGCTGCGAATATCACAACCTTTAAAATTCTTTCAGGAAAGCTTAATTCCTTTTCAAACAGAAATATTCTTTAAAGACATTTGATTTGTTCTGAAGGAATTTGTAGCTGAGGCTGAAACATAAAATGTTGCCAGTATTCCACGGGAGTAATATTTGAATAAAAATATGTATCAGGTATTTTCTTTCATCAGGCAGATGAATAATTTTTTTTGAAAATATTATTGTTCAAATAACACAATCAGCTAAGAAAAATAAAGTTTAATCTTTAGATTATTTCAAACATAATTTGGTTTTATGCCTATACTGTAATATTTGATATGCTTTTGCTTTAAAGGAGGAAAGAAATGAAAAGCTTGCTTCAAAAGTAATGTATGAACAATAAAATATACAGCCATGAATATAATTTTATAAAAATACATGAGGGTTTGGATGTCCAGAGAGAGAAAATTAATTGTCTACCTTGTTTTTTAAAAATACATCAAAACCTAGTATTCTTTGTGAAATATCTTCTAACATCTTCAACAGAAATAATAATAATTAAAAAATCTGTATATTTTAGGTGTTGTTGGAGAAAACCTCAAACTTTGCACAAATACCTGTGTTTCTGTAATGTGGTGACGTTTTAATTCATTTTACCTCTTTATTTTTCCCTTGCTGAGACTTAAAGCTTACTGCTTTTTATTTAACTTTTTGTTACTTGCCTCTCTTGTCCGACAGCAGAGTTCCTCTGCCCGGATTTATTGCTAATTTTGGAAGCACACTCTGCCATCAGAGATTTTATTTGTACCTGAAGAGCTCCCTTTTGCCCTGACATCCCTTGCTGTGAGTGATGTGGCAGTTCCAGGCTTTGGAAATCACCTGGATTTCAGGCTCACTTTTTCAGGAGGAGCAACTACACCCCATCAGCTTTTGCTCCCAGCTCTAGGAAATGCCTTTCTCCACTATTCTCTGATCCTTCCTCTCCCAGAGCAGGATCTCCGTGGCAGAAAGGACTTTCCTTCATCAGCTTCACAGTGAGTTCATCCTCACAGAGTGTGCTTTTGACAAAATTCTCACTTATTTGTGTGTCACCCTGTGATTTTTGGTTCAGCAACCACAAGGTTTGCTTGCTCAAGTGGAGAGGGGTTGGGACTTAAATAGGTAACAGCAAAATGAAAGATCCTTGAAGCAGCTGAAGTTTGTCTGTATTAAAAAAAAAATATCCAGCAAGGATCTCCATTTGTGGGCTTCAATTATTATAAATATTAGCAAAAAAAGGATGTAGTTTTGCTGGAATTAAGTATTCAGAGCACATTTTTAGAAAGTCAAATTAAAAACTAATCAATGCAAATTTACATGACAAAAAGATTCTCAGAAATGGATAAAGAGTGAACAGAAGAATCTTTACTTATGAGATAGTATATTATTACTTTGAGCATTTTTTAAAATCACATGTCAATTACAGTTTGGTGTGATTTCAGCTCTTGTTATAGGTATTTTCATGCCAGTAGGTATTTTATCAGTTGGACAAAGCAACACATAAAAGTAATTTCAGCTTTCTTCATAAATATGCCAACTTTCTTTATGTACATTTGCTTTCTACAATAAATACATTGATAAAAAAATCAGTCTAGACTCAAATAAATGAAAATTATGCTTATTAAATCTAATGTCTGGTGTCAAAAGTGAGGTGTCAATCTTACCTATCTTACTTCTAAGCAAGGCAAACAAAGCTGCTAATTATAATATTTAAGTTTAAATGTAGAATTATTGTTCAAATACAGGAAACAATGGTGTGGTTGTTCTTTCTACAGCTATATGATTAAGACTACTTATGTCTCATTTTATGCAAAATAAATGACACATGATTGTGATTTAATTCATGTTAAGTAAATGTCTACAGGGATTTATGACCAGAAAAAAAGGCAATAACAATTCATACCTTGTTACTTGTCAATAACTACATTCAGAACAGTGGGGAGCAGGGAAAAGAAAATAATTGCTCAGGGAAAAAAAACCCAACCCCACGCATACACGAAAGGAGAAGCATGCAATAATTTACACCACATTAATCTAAGGCTGCTGGTTGTAACACGGTGAGCATTGTAAGTTAATGTAGTTCTGTGCTATCCTGCTGTACTTTATTGTCCCTTTCCTGATGCCACCACTCCCAGATTGAAGGTGCCTCAATCCCCACGGCCGGTGCCGAGATTAGCGCGCTCCGTAAACTCGGGGCTGCCTTCAGTGAAGTGTTTGCTGAGCAAAGATAAGGCGCTGACATTTACAATTTCCTTCTTCAGAAATTATAGGATGGATACATTTTGGTGTGCAGAGGAAAACAAGAGCAGGGGGAGCCCCTGGTCCTCCCCTCTTCCTGGCGAGGTGAGGCACGGGCGGCTTCCAGCTGGTGCAGGTTGGATTTGGGGTCTGGTCTCCAACATGACCCCAACTCTCCAATGTGAGCAGGGGATGCCCCAGCACCCTTCCAGGTTTGGCCACATAAAGTAATAGAAAAAGTAACCAGGAAATCTTGATGTGTCAATTTTAAGTCCTGATGCTACCTGGTGGCAGAGGGGCAGCTGTCACCAGCGCGCCCTGGGGGCCCATGGGACCAGCACCAGGCACCTGGCCTGGCACACCCCATGGAAATGCAAACCTCCCATATTTTGGGCTGAGACTAAAAGCCATATAACTGCCTGGCTTGATTGCCCAGCCTGTGTTGGTTATGAAGGATGATGTGAGGCTGTTCCCAGCTTTAAAAGGAGAATTTGTTTGAAGGTTGACTTTAGTGGGTTGTAGGTGCAGAAAAGGTGCTGAATCTGGCTCTGGGTAAAGAAGGCAGATTTGTTTGCAGGATTTACAGAGTTTGCACTGGTCTGAGAGAAAGTTGTCACCTTTGCTCACAGCTCCTGTGCAGAGCCAGGAGCTGAACTTGATGATGCTTGTGGGTCCCTTTCAACTCACCATGTGATTCTCTGACTCTGTGACTCTGTGATTCTGTGAATGTGCACACTTGTGCTGTGGCCACTGTACCAACTTCCACAGCTCTGTGCGGCTCCCCTCAGCAATGTTGAGGAATTTTGTTCCTTTGCCACTGTCCTTCACTGTTTGGCTTGACAGAAAAATATCAACCACAAAGAAAAGCACCTGGTTTTGCCAGGAAGCACTTTTCATTACCCACCTCCTGTTCACTAGACTTTGCTGGGATCCAGCAGATCATTATGAGGAAGCCATGATCCTAAAGGACATACAGATCCTAAAAATTATCTATTTCCAGCCCATGCCATGGACAGGGACACCTTCCACTATGCCAGGTTGCTCCAAGCCCTGTCCAACCTGGCCTTGGACACCTCCGGGGATGGGGCATCCAAAGTTTCTCTGGGCATCCTGTACCACGGCTTTACCACCCTCATGGGAAATAATTTCTTCCTAAATTTTCTAATTTCTTCTTTCTAAACATGCTGTCCTTAAGTGTAAGCCCTTTCCCTTATGTCCTGTCACTACATGCTCTTGCAAAAATCTCTCTCCATCTTTCTTGTAGGCTTCCTTCAGGTACTGAAAGGCCATTAGATTACCCTGGAGATTGCTCTTTTCCAGGCTGAAAAATCCCAATTTTCTCAGCCTTTTCTCATAGGGGATGTGCTCCATCCCTCTGATCATCTTGGTGGCCTCCTGTGGACTCACTGCAGCGGGTCTGTGTCCTTCCTGTGCTGATGACCACCAAAGCTGGGCACAGTATTCCAGGTGGGTTCTGCCTTGACTGGCTGCCCACGGTGCTTTGGATGCAGCCCACTGTCAGCTCGTGTCCAGCCTCCCATCCACCTTCCAAAAGACTGATAGATTTCATCCCTGTGCTTCACTAAATGACTGGTGAGAAAAGATCAGAGATTTCTTGTTCTTCCCTGTGGTGGCAGAAGCATTAAATCTGCTAATTATGTTTACAGTGGGCCAATAATCCTACATTTTTTGTTAGATGTGATGGCCAGCAGCACAGAACAAGAGAAGCAGTGAGAAAGGAGAAATAAGCAGGAGCTGCATAAGCTTTGTGAGGCCTTATGGGTTCCTGTCAATTCCTCTGAAAATCTTGCTTTATTTTTGACTTTATCTTGGGTTTTTTGTCAGCCTTGTTCTGCATCTTTTTTTTAGATTTACTCCTTTGTCTCTTGTCCCTTTGTATTTCTTTCCTTCTTTCTTTTATGCTCTTTTCCAGGTCATCTAATTTATTGTCCACTCCCATCAGGCCTGATGGTTTCCTCCTGTGCAAATCCAACATGCTCTGTGTTTTCCTCTTCCTTAGCCCTTGCTGCATGCAAGACTTCGCCATTCTTTTCCTCACATAATCCCACAGCAAAAATACTTGCTAAAACTCATAAAAATATTAGTGCTGCTTAAGTTCAGTGAATGAGTCCCTTCCTCTGTCACCCCTGGACATCTAAAGACAAACCTCTTTTACTAGGTTGTGTGCAAAAAGTAAAGCAGTCTGGTGTTTTTGGAAGAAAAACAAAGAGAAGAAAACTTTTTCCCACCCTTTCTTGCACATGACTTGAAACTCCAGCTCTTCCCACAGATTTCCAGATTCTGTATTGTTTCATCCTAACCTTTGTGGGTAATCCTGCCAGCCTGCCAAATCAACTGGAGATCATACAATATTAGACCTAATACTGTGAAGTGCTGCTTTATAATTCACAAAACAAGCTCCTAAATAATTCAAATAGCAAGCACATCCTGCTCCTCAGTGATGGGAGGTTGTTTAGATCAACACATGCCACACCTCCAGGATCTCCCACACTTCAGGAACCCTACAAAGTTAATTGCTGGTTTCTGGCAGCAGGGAGCACGCTGGGGGATCTGTTCCAGCCTTTTGGGCATTTGAAAATATCACCCACCCATTTTGCCCTTACTTGTACAACAGCAGGGACAGCAGGAGAATGGAAATCACACGGTGAGACAACAACCGGCATCGGCACCACCCCTGCACCACTGGATTCATTTGTGAATTCAAATAAAGGCTTCAATGCCAGTTGCTTTGCCTGTTAGATGGATGTACCATGCCACCCATGTTTATATACATTGTGAAAGTGTAATAAGAACAATCAAGCAATTCCATCATTTTGCAGTGCATATGGAAGGCACGTGAAAAGGTAATCACACCGTGGTGCCTCCCACCTTTGCAGTGGAGGTGCTTTGAGGGCTATAAATAGACAAGAAGCCTCAGAGTAATTTAGCAACACTATAATTTCCATTAGACACCTGCCTTGTAGTGTGGAGGTGCCCAGGTGCTCTTTGTGCTTGTACATGTATATTTAAAACCGATGTTTTGATTTCTAAATACCCCAAACACTCTTCTGTTTGTCGTGTTCATTTGCTGGCTCTGTTTTTAGCTACACACTGATTTCAAATTGTCCTGGGAGAAAAAAAAAAAGGAGGGTGCATAAGTCCTTAAAATAATTTGAGATGAAGTTCTATCCATGAATTCATGGTCTGATCCAAACCTCCTTGAAGCAATTTAAGAGTTTTGAAGACACTTTTGTGGTCTTTGGCTCGCATGTGTAGCTCTATTAATTCTGTATATTAAGGACCACCCAGTTTTCAGCTGGTGTCTCAGCTTCAGTGGAATAATTCTAGCTAAAGATCTTATTCAGAGGCAAATATATAAGGAAATGAAATTATTTAGCTATATAAATCAGCAAATACTTCTGTTACCCTGAAACTGTGCTGATAATAGCATCAACTTGTCAAAAAGACTTTAGATAAAAATAACAGATACATTCAACAGAGTTACAAGTGATGCAACACTCAGTTACTTTTCAGAAATCAGCCACTGTAAAAAGCAAATATTTAAATTAGAGAAGTATCCCTTTTTCCCTGCTCTAGACACATCACAGACTCACAGTTCCATTTTTGCAGGATTTTATCTCTTCATTAACCACTACAACAGTGGGCAGTGTTGCATCAATATTACAAACACATTTCCCAGGCATAGCTGATATTCTTTGGAGTCAGTACCACACATCTGAGGTGCGTGAAAAACACTAAATTGCATTTGATAGCTCCCAAATTGACTTGTTTCATTTAATTAAAAAAACACACAAGACCCTGGGAGTAAGCCTGTTCACTAAAACAGTAAAATTCCTCTTTTGTGTGCATGTGTGTGTATAAATATATACATGTATGTATATGCATAGACATCTGGCTAAGTATGGGTTCTATTCTGCTCTCAAGGATGCTCAATATGGAAATTGTGAAAGGCTGAATTTTTCAGTTCTCTCCCAAAGATTGGACCAGCACATTCTGCTACTTCTGGTATTTTGGAAAAGAGTAATTTCACATCACAGCACGAGACTGAGTCCATGTTTCTTACAACTCCAATTACACAAAAATATAATATTTTTGCAATGCCTGCAAGCGTGTGTGAACCCATGAGGCCTTTCTGATTGCTAGAAACAGGAATACAGAAGTGTTACTTGCTGCTGTATCATCAGGCATTGAATAAACACAAGGGTTCAGGCTTCCCATCAGCTACCTCCTACGTCCTTTGACAGATCAATCTAACATAAATTTTACTAATTGAAACCTTTTCACACACAGGCATTGTAGTTGAGAGATGTTATAATAATGCTTTATTTGGAAGTATGCCTTAAAAAAAAATCAAAATTCATCAAGTACTTTCATGGCCTTGAGTGGGTACTTGAGAATTGAACAGCAGATGGAACATTTACACTGAAGTGCCTCTCAGGGGCACTGGACATGTGTGAAATGGGTAAAATGTATTTTAAACCCTCTTTACCAGTGAGTCAGTAAGGGGTTTAAGACCTTGGCTTCCGACTCTTTTCTGTTCAAAAGGTAGGTGAAAAGTTAAAATCTTGCATGTTTCCTTCTAGTTTTTTTTTTTCTTTTCCCCACTGCAAATATCCTTAAAAAAAAAAAAATTAATCAGTCTAGCAACATGCACTCACTGCAAGCATGTTTGATGTCTCCTGAAGAATTTGACTGTGCATATCTTGCTGGAGGAAACATGTGTGCTATTTATCAGATAGGCTTGTCTTCTTTCCAGGACTGCCAAGGATAATGTTATGCAACGTTACAGGACGAGATGACAGATTACTGGGTTTCATGCCAGTAAATGATCCCTGATAATGCTGGGAACTAAATACAAAAATCAGGAACTGCAGAGATGTAAGAATTTGTGTCTCTTTTGGACTGTTCACAGTTTACTAGAGAATAGAGAGTTCTGAAACTTGGACTTTAGGAACCCAGAGCTGTGGAATCTAAAATATTAGGCACCCAGCAGAGGTTTTATACAGTAGTTTCCCCTAATCTCAGAAACATCTGTTCATTTTTAGAAGTAAATCTGTATACAGTTTACGTTTCAAGGAGGGTCAGATTCCATTCTTCAATTTCCTTTTTGTGTGTGTGCCTGTGTGTCATTTATTGTGTCTGCGATCAGTGTGGGGTTTATCCCTGCTTTCTTTTTCCTCCTGGTGTTGCCTATCCCCTTGAAATAAGGCTGGCTCATTTTCCAATCAAGTAATGTGTAAATAAAAATGATACCACAAATGTCAGCTTGTGATATTCCCTCTTTGTGAAAACTGGGAGCACCCCAAGCAATGCAAAAAATAAAATACCTTCTGGAGACATGGGAAGGGATTTTCCTTGTGCTCAGAAGCCGCAGGACTTCCAGAGCACATCAGCCAATTGATTACCCATTCAGTCTACCCTGTTTCCCTTCATAGAACAAATAAGATTTATGACAATTTAGAGATGAGATGAAGTTTTGAAGCTTCATTTGATTTTTCGGCTTCAAAGAAGGAAGGCCTCCAGAAGAGAGACACTGGGTTCTTACCACACAGAATTGATTTTTCTGGAGGCAGCTCTTCCATTCACCAGCTTGACTGGAGGCCCTTTTTGTAGGAATGCTTTCCCAGTAATTCAAGGGCTGCCAGTGAGCACAAGGGATGTTCCCTCCTAAGTTTCTTTCCATTCTCTTGACGTCGGTGTTGGTGTCCAGATTGCCCAAGGCATGGAGGATTTGTTTTTAAACAAATGTTCAAAGCAGTCAGTCAGGTTGGGTGATAGCCATAGAAGGGTTGTCAGCTTAAACTGCAGCAAACAATAGGAAATGCTGGACAATCATGTATTCCTTTGGTATCCAAAATGCATTTTCCTTGTGGTAACACGGGAGCTCAACACAGCAGGGGGAAAAGACCAACCTGTTTACACAGGCCTTAATGAGTGATGCTGTAGGACTGTGCTGGTGCAGGTACCCACACCCTGTGGGTAGTGCTAGAGAGCATTCCCAGTACCTAAGAAAAGGAATAACAATTATAAAAAAACCCTTTGTGTGAGGAATCATTTCAGTAGTTTTGGCTTTAAAATTTTTAGTACATTTGGATGAGTCCATTGGCATGGAAGCTGATGGCTTCATGAAGAATTAAGGGCATGGAATTTTGAGCAGAAAAGACAGAACCCTAAACTGGGCTACAGTGTGCCTCTGCTGTGGAGAGCTGACCTTTGCTGTTAAGCAAACAGACTGCTGAATTCTGGTTCTTACTTGGTGTTTGTGGTTTTATTCCTCTTTACAAATTATTGGCCACAGCTTCTGAATCCCTACGGCCAGATCCCAGTGGATCACACCCTTTGGGGCTGGTGCAGATGCAGCTGATTTTGGTGATCACTGCTGTGTTTGGCTATACAAGCCAAGCCTGTGTGCAAGCAATTACTCTGAAAGTGTGTCAGGACTGGTCTGCAGCTCCAAGTCCCTTGACCATAAGGGACCCAAGCACACCCTCTCCTGACTCAGCCAGTGCATTCCAGCTGTGAATCCACATGCTCGTTGCAGCAGAGCACTGACAAATCTGTAAGATGTTGTATCTGATAGCAGGGAGATGTACAAGTAGGTATAACCTTCTAACTCCTGGCATTTTAAAGCACTCTGCCTTTCTTGTTCTTCCAGCAGCCTCCTTGTTGAACAATATCAGGCAAAGGACAGAGATTGTAAATCTTTGCCTGCAGGAACTTTAGAGATGTAGGAACAAATGCTAAGAATGCTCAGGCTTTCGGAAAAGGCCCGAGGTCCTTCAGGGCTTCGGCGTTTCTGCCCAGAAGTTTTTGGAGACAAGACAAAAATATTTGGCAGTATTGAATGAATCAGATAATGCAAGGCAATCCAGAAAGATGAGTGTTGATTTACCTGTTTCCCCCCGAAGAGAAGGAGGGGACACGCACGGGAAATGTTTTCCTTGATCAAAGGCCATGGTGAATGACTGCAGTAAAATGTATCAACTTTCATGCTCCATTTAGCTCCTGCAATGGCTAATGAGAAATGTAGAAGTTTGGTAGTTCTTTGACAGCTCTGGGAGCTTGGAATCAGATTCATGAAGAACCATTACAATGCTAATCAGAAATTGTTAACTTATAAAAGCTTTATCTGAGGAGATTCTTTCCCCTGTTGTTTGGACTATTGCCTGTTTTAGAGCAGGTAACTGTTTCCATCATGCAAGAAGATGTTCCTAGCAGAAGTCTGCAGTGATAAATCTTTTACATCGTATTGGCAAAAGGAAAAACAGAGTCCTGATTGTATTCTATATGACTAAAATGAAGATATTTTCTCTCTCATTCCCAATCCTCCCCATAGTGATAGATAAATTCCCTCTGGATACAGAGGAGGTTCACTGTTAAATAGGGTCAGGGGCCTGAGAAGTAAAATGCAGACTAGCTTCTGAATGTGGAAAATTACCTTCCTTGTTTGGATTCAAGGTATTCATATTGGTTGAAATATTTAAAAAATCCTCTTAAGTAAAAGAGGTCCTTTTCTAATGTTGAAATTTTCCTTGGGCATAATTAATTGGGAGAAATTTCCTCATGAAAGAATCTAAATGAAATATTTTTACTTATGGCTGTAAGTAATGACTCCTTATGACCCCTTCTATTATCAGAGAAAAAAAAAAACCAGCCCCTCAACAATTTTCTAGATGCAAACGAGAAGACAATATAACTTTTTAAAAAAATGTCTCTTAATTTCAAAATTCTGCAGCAAGCATCCCTCATGTTCTGGTAGACTGGATAAGGAGAGATCTGGATTAAAACTGGTTTTACAAAGGCAAACCCAGATTAAGAAGGTTGATGAGTGAAATGTAAAACCACCTCAGTTTGCTCAAAACTTTTATCTGTTTCTCTCTTCAACTCTAAACTTTCGTGGATGAGATAAAATAGGAACTGAATCCAAACAAGCCGGTTTTGCAAAAGCTCCTCAGCTCTTCTCTAAAAATAAGATTAAAGAAATCCCCTAGACTGCAGGAGATGACTTTATCTTGTTACATTGCAAACCTCATTCCCTTACTTTAAATCTTCTTCTCTCTTACTAAAGATAACTAATAGGGATGCTGAGAACCATTGTATTCTGTTGACATCTTTAAACATAAAGCAAGCTATCAATATCTGGCTTTCAAGGGGTCTCTCTGCTACCGTTCTCAACTACAAAAGTTTATAGCCATATCATTATGAGAAAGACATATTTCTACACATGCTAATGGAATTTACTTTTGTGAATCTTATTGAGGAACCCGGGACACCAAGGACATCATTGTGTTGTGATTTGCGCTGGTGTAACGCCCCTGACTTCAGCAGAATTACATGTGATTTCCTCTCTACTATCCTGCAGCACACAGGGGTCCAGAGACACTGGGGCAGGCCATGGGCAGGAAACAAAAATTCTGTGCCTTTTTAAGACAATTTATACTAATGAAATATGATAGCTAAAATCGCATCCCATTACGACAGAAAATGATGACGTGGTGACTTTCCTGGAGATGCGCTCAATTCTTTGTGAGGTGAACTTACTGTGACAGGTTTAGACATTTGTCTGGGCAAGCCCTGCATATTGTTTATAAGAAGTCTTGTTTTTAAAATAGTACTGATGGCAACAGTTTGCACAGAGCTATCAATATGCAGCATTCTTGGCAAAGATGCATCTGGCACGGAGGGAGGAGGCAAATTCTTTTTTCATTTGCCACAGTGAGAAGTTAGTGGAATGGGTCTAGATCTGTAAATACTTGAGATGAGATTCTGGCTCAATATCCTTTGCACAACTCACTGAAAATGCTGACCAACACAATAACTTAATTAGGATCAACTGAACTGATCTAAGTCTCTGAGTAGTTCCTCTGATGATGTTTTCCTTTGCTTTTATTTAGCACGGCGTGATGAGCCCGTTTCACTATCTGACACCCTCTGGGCCGAGTGCATCCCTGTTGTAACAAGATCTCTCATATTTAGAGAATTACTTTGGGATGAATGTGGTCTCTTGTGTTTGCACTGAGTATAATACAGACACTAAACTGTGGATTATTGTTTCCTAGTGGGAGATCTGTGTCTTGTGATGAGATTAAGGAGGATGCAGCTGTGAACGGGACCAGTTTGGCAAAGTTGCTCCAAAATAATTTAACAAGAGTAACTTTGGTTTGTGAAAAACTGGCTATGTGCTACATTCAGAATAACTCCCACATAAAATCCTTGCAAAGCATGTGCAAAGCTCCTTTGTGGTAAAACAGAGCTGTTTGGACTAGCCATGTATGTTTCCTGTGTAAATCCGCCACATCCTGGTCTACAGCTCACTTGCATATCAAGTTTTCATGTGAGTCAGATTCCCAAGGCATCTTTGCAGAATAATAAAGTCATACATGACCATGTAAATGATACCCCTGAAAAAGCCCCTCAGCCTCCTTTCAAAGTCATTTCCAAGCCCAGATTTACACATTGCAGTTTCCAAAGCTGCTCAGATAATTGCCAAAACAAGAGCACGCCACTGTGTTCATCTCTAATTGGTAAAATCTGACTTTTGTCTTCCTGTGACAATAGCTTTGCGTGTCTCTGAGAAAACAGATTTATAGGATACTGGTGATATTTATTTTGAGATGGCATTTTGTTCATCATTTCAATACAGCCAAATTAAAGGCAGTATTTCTGTTCATTGAAATCATAATTTGTGCATTCCTTTTATCATTGCAATCCCTGAGAATGTGGAAGATACAAAATCAGTATAACACATTAGCAATAGATAATACAGTCTAAATAAACATAATAAGCTTTCCTATATGTCTCTAGACCAAACCTTATCTAAAAATACCCTAATGAAGCTGAACCATCCAATTACTTGTTTCTTGGAGGAACCCCTTATTAATGACATTGCAGTGAGGGAAAAACATTAATTATTGGACACAGTGGGATCTTTTACATTCTGTCTAGTCTGAACAGCACCAATTAATACAACAATAATTATCAGCTAGCATGGCAGGCTGGCTGAGCACAGCTCCTATCTGCTGATTGGGTGGGGAATGTGGGACAGCTCTCAGGCTGTGCAGATTTCTCAGACTTAGACCCCTTTTTATTTTTTTGCACTGCTGTGTGAGAACTGAATCCTAGAGATACTAAAGCAGGTGGATTACCCTATTGAGGCAGGGGCTGTTCTTATGAGAGGCAAAGCACAGGTGCCACCGTGTGAGAAGTGCCATTCCCTCCTTCATGTCCCACCCACCTGCTGTCTGACTTTCTGTCACTCGAGGTTTGACATGATCACTCTTTGATAAGGTGAGTGTGATGGCTCAGGCTTTTAAAGTTGTCTGTTTGCTTGCTCCCTTGTCCTCTCCCCAGCTATCTCCAAATGACAGTTTACAAATGCAGGAGCAAATGTTGACATGATTTATTGCCACCACTCTTGCTGCAGTCCTGAGAGCAGAATGTCTACTCTCCATCAAACTCAACCTGAGGCAAACACCGAGCATGGGAAACTTCAGCTCGAAAGGTTAAAGTCTGCAAAAGTTATAAGCGATGAGAGGGGGAACAATGGAAAGTGTTAGACAACCTGAATAACAGGCGTTACTACTCCACTGCCTATAATAATAATAATTCACCTTTTATCCATTGAAGATAAAAGGACACAATGTGGGAAAATTAAGCTGTATAGACATCTTGGGGATATCTCATCTGAGATCACACACCACTTCTTTCTTGTGGTTATCATGATTTTATCAGAGCCACTTTGAAGTCTATATAGCCTTATATCTCAGTTATCTACATTTCATCCTGTATGTATTTATTGCAGATGGGCCTAAGCTGCTAAATTCAGATCCAAATCCAGATTCTGATTTTGAATTCCCTAAGGTCCGTAGCTAGCTTGAAGCTAGGGTTTTGGTTTGGAATCATCTCTATTTATGGGTAAGAAAAAGGGGTTTAATATATGCTCTCCCAGACTGCATAGCTCTGTATGTGTGCACACGCAGTCACTCTACCTCACATGTACATCTAGGAAAAACAGAGTATGGCTATGTAATTAAAAGCTGCCTACACTGGTATTCATACCCTAAAGAAGGATGGATTTATAATTGAGCCTTAGCTTTGACATTTTGTGATTTCTGAGTGCTTTCCTTTACAATCCTAACAAGCTTTTATCCATGATTTAACATCTGGAGTTCCAGCACAGACAAACACCGTCAGCCCTCCCTGGCACACAGGTAAGACACTACAGGCAATACAGGGTATTTTACAAGTCTTTGTGCACTGGGGTCTGTTTTTCTGTGTTACCTGTAGCCTTGACTCTGGCAGCAAGCAAACGATGGCACAGATGTAAATAGGGATATAGAAAACCAGGCTGCCACTTTATTTAAAGCTCAAGAGGAATTCCCAAGGGGAACGAGTGTCCCGTTCACAGGGAGGGGACACCAATCAGCTACACCAGGAACAAACTTCCCTTGTTCTGAGACAAGAGTGTGTAGGATAAGCAAGCCCTCTGTGACTAAAGGGAACCAGAACTGCTTCTACCTTTTGCATAATACTGATGTGCTAATTAGGGCACTGATACCCTCAGAGGGCAAGCTCAAATCTGATGATATGTACAAAACACACACTCTCCCCTCTCTCTCTCCCCCTCTCTCTCCCTCTCACTCTTTCTCACACACACAGGCAAAGCATAATCAGATGGACAGTGGCAGCAGAAATCAAGAAAAACAACTGAAGAAATAGTGTAAAAATGCACGTCCAAGAGATCAGGTGGCATTCCTTTGTCAGGCAGCTGGCTGGCTGTATGGAGGCAGTCTGCCATCACAACATTGTCATTTGCTTAGTGGCTCTCTCAGCGTGCTGAATAGGGACAACCCAGGCTTGCTCTGTCTTCTTCTTCTTCTTTATCCCATCATTCGATTAAAAGATGACATATTAATCATACTCCAACACAGAGACAGACTTTATAGCAGTATGAGTGCATTATCTGACAGTCTTTCCCTGTTATTTTGTGATTTGAACAAAACTTTTGTACAAGCATCTTTTTCTCCCGCTCTTCTCTATCACCTGGGCTTCCTAAACCTAACGAGGTGATAAAATGCTCTCCACGAGGGATAATCCATTTTCCCAATATAACTTAATTCCTTAAAGCTTCACATCTGGAAGAGACTTCCAGAAACTACATCTCAGCACCAGGGAGCTGGCATTTCCATCTCTGAAATACCATTTCTCGAAAATAAAAGCCCTTTGTCTGGCTAAAGACACATTGTGTCTGGAAATGTTGAGGGAAAAGGCATTTCCACAGCAAATGTTTATTTCTGATTCTAAATAACCTGCTAAAATTGATGAGTTCTAATAAACTGTGAAACTGGATAGGTGTCATTATATGCTCGACCTGAATAGGTATTTCTTCCTTCTGTAAAACCTGGAGCTTCTAATTTAACCTTGTAAATACGATGTAACACTTCTGTTTGCAATAAATTGTAAGGAGGGACAGTATTTAAACGATACTTAAGTCCTATTGCAACACATTTCATCACCCAGAAAACACAGGAATGCTGCAGAGAGACTGCTTATCGGGAAAAGTTAAAAAAAAAAGAAATGCCAGTAGCATTGCCCCAAACTGCAAAACTTTTTTAGCCACGCACCATCACCTGCCAGATTATGGAGAAGCAACTGAGGGGTCAGCTCCTGAAATCCCACAATTGGTCAGTGCTCAGGGCACCCTGTGATTTGCAGAAGCCCCTCACTGCTCTCAGAGTGAGACGTGCTCTGAGATCACGGGGGATTCATCATGGTATGCACCAGCATAGGACCACTGATTTAAACCAGTTTGGAATTCCAGGGTTTACAAAAATAATCAAACAATCTATCTGCACTTCCCTTTTACATGACAAAATGCTATAAACCAATGCTCCTCTATCTCCTTAGTCCATGCCTTGCTTTAATCCAAGGACGTGGTGCTCCAGGGGAGAGAGGAAGGGATGGGAGGGGAGGAAGGATCACAGGGGGAGCAGAACAAAGGTGGATGAAAGGAGGGAATGGTGTCATGCCTTATTTGCTGGTCACAGTGTAACAGAGGTTGAAAAGGACTAATAGAAGTTATCCCTCAGCATCTGCACTCTGCAAAAACCACGAGCAGAGTGTGTCAGGGGTGCTGCTCAGTGGCATCACTCCCATGGGACAGTACAACACTGCAGGATTTCTTAGTACATGTTCTGCCAGCACCATTAAGCTGCCATGCCAAGATAGCAAAGATAACCCACGTTCACATATTTTCCTTTGGTCCACAGTCAGAAATTAGATTCTTTGAGGGTCCGGAAGCGCTGTTCTGATAAGCATCCACATTTTTTTAGTTCTCTTCCTTTGATCTCCCAAGCAATCCAACCTGTTCCCAAAGATCCCCCTTCAGACCTCTAGCTCCCACACAACTGTTATTTCCAGCAATCCATTAAAAAAAAGGAAAAAAAAAAAAACAAAACAAGGCTTCTACAGGGGTTAAATCAAGAGCAAATCTAGAAAATAAAAAAAACAAACTGAAAAATTATTTAAAATTGTAGAGAAGAAAGTTTTCATCAAAAGTTTTTCAAAAAATGAAAAATGGACTGATGAAAACATTTAAATCAAAATTTTTAAAAATTATTCTTTGTGTAACACCGGTGTTTTCAAATATAAGCAACTTTTTAATTTGCAAACTTTTCATTTACCTCAAATAACTACTAACCCATCCTGTGGCTGACACTGTACCTTCATTTCTGGAAGCATAGATAACTTGAAGAGAAATCAACTCAGAGCAAAACCAGGAACCTCAGGCAGGGGTTGAAGTAAAGAAATTGGCCTTGTCCAGTTCACCAAAACTATTTTTTTAAGACACAAAAGATGAAAGAGTTTTTACTGCTATAAAGAGGCATATTTTCATTAAAACTGAAATGTACTGAAAGGGCCATCAAATAGAATGTTAATTTAATGGGTGACAAAATCTGGCTCCAAATTTCTTTAATTTTGGCTGTCTAATTTGAGCCACAGCATAAACAACAGCACCAATTAGTTAGTTTTCTTTTAAGAAGTCTCAAGCTGTACCTAAAAGACTGTTGTTCTGTCTAGTTAAACACTCATGCATTAAAATGCTAATAATTAAACTGTTACGACTGACTAATGAACTCTGCCAACTATAAATGATGGTCTTGTTAGATTCACTGCACAGCAAGGCTTCCTTTCTACTGAAAAAGTTAAAGGTTAAAGAGCTCTTGAAAACAGCGAGCAGCATCTAGAAGCAATTACATTTTTTCCCTGGAAACTAATAGTTGTACAATAATGTTTCAATTCGCACTCCGAAAGAAAGTATAATTACTATGAGCTCCATTCATCAGAGCAAATCTGCAGCTTTCTACACCATGGCAGGTTGTTAATTTGGCTTCTGCATCCAGCCTACTCAGCCTATAATCTAGTGTTCTGCAGAGCCTTTTATTGATCCTGCTCATGGAAACTGAAAGGGCAAAGACTCGAGCTTGACTTGTGATACCTGTTGAGTAGCACTCACTCACATCAGAAAAACGCTATGAGGCTGAATTTCAAAAGGCTTATGTGGCAGATTTCCTTGGATATGGTGTTTATTCACTGGTTGTCCCTGTGCATTGGCTTCCAGACAACACAGTCTCTGGGAAATGCAGGAAACAGAGCTGGAACGGGAACTGGATTCCTGCTTGATTACATCTGTGACTACAGCTATGCTTCTTGACAAATACCACCTGGGTGAGGAGATTGGGGATTCCAGTGTGGCCACTCAATGAAATTGTGAGGTTTGGAATCAAGACTTTCCTATGAACCTCACATTCCTGGAAAATAAATAGAATTTCCTCTGTCCAAAATCACTTGATCTTGGATTAACCATTAAAAATAGTTTATATGAATTCTAGATGAAATATTGTTAGATATCAATGAAGAAACTAAAACGTAAATGAGCATGTACAGAAGTGCATCTTTCCATCCATTCAGGTATGTGCTGAAAGCAGCTAAAGCTTTCCCTTGGCTCTGCTTGAATTGCCTGCTCTTGAATTATTGAGAGATCTGTGCATTACAGAAATACTCAGCCAACTTGATTGCTATCAGAATAACTTTTACCATTATTTTCCAGACTACTGCTTCCAGAGCTTGTACAGTGAACATACTCGTGGTGGGGAAAAACGTTGTAAAAAGACTTTGCAAAATCTCCCAAAGATGGCAAACTGCCTTCCACCTAACAGAAAATCTTTCCAGCAGTAGACTCATCATACCTCCTGATGGGTCTGCTTTTTTTTTTAATGCACATTTGCTTTTAAATACTGTGTGGAGTTATGAATACACACACACA
>WAAE01011293.1:6958-28866 GCA_013400495.1 Nicator chloris | reverse complement strand
AATTACTAAAAGAAAAGGGAATGCTCCTCTAAAGTTTTGGGGATTTTTGCTAGTTTCCATTGTCCAAGAAATCACTATCATGGTACCTGTTGAGACATCTTTTCCTGTAAAAACTGAAACACCTAAATCTAAACAACACAGGATGTTAACAAATCCCCCACCACACTTTTTTTGTAATTATTCCTACTTTTTTCATCAGAAGCTTCAGAAAACATATTTATGACTGGTTGCCCCTCCTACTGTTTCAATCCATAAATAATTTATTTGTCAATGAGCAAATAAGAAATCCCAGTTGCTTATTGGAGGTTTATCTTGCCAAGCTTAGGAAGAGATTGAAAATGGCATGAAAAATGAAAATATTTGCACAACACAAATGAAATGTACACATTTTCCCTTTCTTTACACACTACAACTCATTTATGCATTGACAGCTTGTATTAGCTTCTACAATGGTATTCTTGTGATCTCATTAGCCTCTCCCAGCAACATTTCCTCAACGAGATTATAAAGTTCTTTGTCGTGCCAGTTTTGCTATCTCCATAGATTTCCCTATACACAGTTCTATAAAGATAATCCTGAATAGAAACCCGTAAATTATGTCAGAAAGTATATGATGGAAGTATTTACTAAATATGGTCATCCAACTGAACTCAAACGGTTAAAGTGCTGTATTTGTAGATGTGTACTGTCTCTGTCTGCTTGCACAACAAAATGAAGACCATCAGAACATCGGCTCTCAGAGCTACTGCAATTTCTTATAGCGAAAAGCACACAATAAATGTCAGAGGCAATGTGCTTATCAATACATGAAACTCATAAAATCTCCTGCTTGTTACTTATGAACTGCTGGCCAAATTAATGTGTTGTTTGTCCCAATCAAGTCCTGAACAAATTAGATTTGAGAGAAGTAATATGTAGGACCCACAACATGCAATCAAGCCTTTCTTTGGTGTTTTGGTTGTTGTTGTTGTTACTGATTCCACTAGTTTTCAAAATAGCTGAAATCTAAGCAGCCAAAATTACCAGATGACAGGTACCAAGTATCTTGACATTATAGGAGTCAATAACTTACATTAGGGGTTGCCATGATGAATGTGAAAAATGACAAAACTCCAACCAGAAAAATGCTACTAGGGAAAAGAATGGCACTGGAAAAAGACCTAATGAAGTATCCTGGGATAATCTGTCAGTCTTATTCTGGTTAGAAGCACATAACTTTTTAAAAGAAGTATACATAAATTTTATGAAGAGTAGTATGTACAGGATGCACAGAAAGCATATCTAAATTTGCATTTTTAGAATCCCTCGGACATACTTTCGGCAGTAACAATACATTTCTGTTTACCATTTTCAAATTTTAGAAACATTTTTATCAGGCAATTTTTCTTTACATGCTTTTCTTTTCTGGTCCCTTAGGAGTTAGAAAACTGTTTGGGCAGTATCATAATGTATATTTTAAGACAGAATTGGTTATGCCAAGTGTGAATACAGTCCTGGGAAGCTTATTTATTTTCTCATGAATTTTTGGATATGTTATGATACATCTTCCATGAGAAAAGTGCTCACAAATATTTCTGGGAGGGTGGTTTTGATTCCTTTTGTCTATCAGATACATGTTTACCAGCTCTCCAAAAATTATTTTCCCAAAAGATCATCTTATACATGCTTGCTTATCAATTGTTGTAATAGAATATATATGTCAATATGTAAATATAAGCATTTATATGTATATTTATTCATTATTTATGTGTCTTATGTATGTGTATACATATAATGTACATGTAGACATTTTAATTCTCTCTTTCTTTTACTCCTTTAGGTTAGATGCAGGACAAATCTTGGACACCATACAGAAGACTGCAGCCAGTTAGACTGTAGTTTGCAAGGTCACATCCACAGCCAGGGCACAAGTGGTCACTGCAATTGTGCCAACAGCAGCAACCCACGTGAGAACAACAGTGGGTGCATCTCTTTAGACAGAAGCACTCACACTTCAGCCTAGGTTCATCCCTAGGAGATACATCCTAATAATCCTATGGAAATTACTGTGAACTGACAAACACTTTAATGTCTGAGGGTGGTTCTTTAACAGGAGATATCAATTGTTTAGCGATAAGTTAATTTAATATGAAAAGTACTTGAGCATTGGTTCATGAGGGGTTATGAAATAATTCATGTCATGTGCTCAGAAGACAAAAATCAAACCATAAAGCCAGTCTTGCATACGAGGCACTTCACTCTGTAAAAGAAAATTTGGCTGCATTTCTGGTTTGGTTGCAATTTTTTTTTAAATCCAAGCAATAATTTTAATCAACATGTTACAAGCTAGCATTTTATTTCACTCTATCCTTTTCAGGCTCTACAGATTTCTGTATATTTTCAGAAATAAATACTCTGAAATATTCAGCTTACAAGCCAAAACACTAAAAAAAAGTAGAGTTTTGATGCTTGTTGAGGTTTGGCTACACTGCTGAAACAAATAAACCCTACATAGCTTGTGGTGAACAACAACTTGTTTCTTCAGCATCCTTCCCTGAGTATGGAGGGATGCAGATGAATGTCTACCTAAACTTGAGGCCTGTTGCTGCTTTCCCAAATTAAGGCTGTGCATCTGAGATGTTCCAAGGGAATCTCCTATGGTCCAGGGAACCCACCTATTCATTCTTACTGCATTTTTTTATATATATAGTACTTAGCTAATGCAATACTATTTTCATCTTTCTGCCCTTATTTTTGCCTACCTTTTCATGCTGAGTCAAAGAAAATTTCCTTCATTAGTGTGAATGCACATCTCTGTCAACTAGAGGTAGAACAAAGATTTGTAAAAGAAAGAGATGCAGCATTTTATTTCTAATGATTAGTGAAATACAGCTAGTAAAACATTTGGGAAGTTGGTTACAAAGTTTGTTTATGTAGTTTAACATGGGCAATATCAGAGTAAGTAAATATTGAAACAAAAAAATATCAAGGATGAAGCAGGTTTGCATTTGGAATTACTGCCAAAGTATGTCGTGTCTAGTGTTGAGAAGTTCTTTATGAGTGCTGCACCTTACTTCTTTAATTAATCTGTGGATCTTGCCATCAGTACCTTCCAGTTTTTGGCAGAAAGTAAAAAGATGGAAGGTCTGACCTGTAAGAAAAGACATCAGCACCCCCTACCCCATGTAAGTCAGTATTTTTTCTGTAAAAATTCAGATTTTCTGTGGCGTATTTTTAAAACAGTCAGCTCCTGGAGCTGACTGTATAACATAAAACAGGATGATAATAAAAATCCCTGTGAACCTAAACTCAATGAATAAAAATAAATTACTTTGGTATACAGCATAATCTGCATGACAAACGAAAAAGCCTTTTATCAGTCAGTGAAAGGGACATTAAAATCATTACAACTGAGAGTTCACACAGAATAGTTAAATGCTTTAAAAGACTTGCATCTGCCACTATTTAAAAAAAAATTATGTTTCCATTTTTAGAGTTTAGAGGTTTTTGTATAATTGCATGTCTTAAAGTGACCTGTAAATGCTTTGAAAATCATTCTCCCCAGAGTACATCTTCCAGTTGACAGGTGTAACCTTTTCCCATTCAGCCTGAAGCTACAAAGGATAGATGATAAGTGAGCTGACAGACCTCCACCTCCTTATTTTTCAAAAAAACCCCACAACTATATGGGTGAAAAGAGACATGTAGGACACAATGTAACTATCAATATTTCTGCCTTTTTTTTT
This sequence comes from Nicator chloris, assembly GCA_013400495.1. Taxonomy (NCBI): domain Eukaryota; kingdom Metazoa; phylum Chordata; class Aves; order Passeriformes; family Pycnonotidae; genus Nicator; species Nicator chloris. The sequence continues at coordinate 25,141 of WAAE01011293.1, read as the reverse complement.
CCTTGACATTTACTGATCTTTCATCTATTTCAAATTACTCAAGCAATCCATCAGCCTTGTAGGATTAGACCTACTTTGCAAGCCAAAAGGACTTAGAAGACATCAGAAAAAAATCCATAAATTTCTTGATGCATTTTTTATGCAGTTTGCCTGTTGACGGATGAAATAATTTGTGATTCTAGCTAACCACTCGCTGTTCATTACCATGTGCTTTACAGGATTTATCTTTTCCTTTATCATTTGGCACAAATATTTTGCCATACAAGAAAAAGTATTAATTTCTCTGACAGTAGATATGTGGAGATTACTGAAATTACATTATCCTGTTCTCCCTAAACATGCCAATGTGACTAAAGGAACACAACGATTCATTATTATTACTATTCATTATTGTTCTGGTTAGTCAAAAGACAAATTCAATTATTTTCTTTGAAACATGTTTCTGTGATGTTGCTGGACACTGAGATGCTCTGTCGTTGTTTCTAGGAATTTTTAGCTACTAGAAATTATTGAGCAGCTCACAACTGAATCTTGGGCAGAAATCCATAAAAGCAGTAGAGGGCCTGAGGCCAATGTATAGAGTTTACCACAAGTCCTCATGCTTCAACAGCCTACTGGGAGACTTCCCACCCACCCAAACACAGCCCTTTCCAGCACAAGGCAGAATAGAAAGTGTTCCATCAACTGCTTGAGCCTTTCTGCATTATGAAATAAAAATACGAAAGCTTCTACACATTAATTTACCAAGACTTAACTGGTTACTTTCTTGAGCTCCCAAGGAAATCATGGTGTAAGGAAGAAACTGAATATGATTCACAACAGAGACTGAATATATTTTTAGATTGGAGGATTAAAAAACCATCAGGATATTATTTGGTATCTTCCTGTGTGTTGTACTTTCAGCAACAAACATGCACGAAAGAGATCAAACTGGCATGACATTTACATTGAAGACATTTGAAAGTTTCCTTATGGAAAGCACTATGTATTTTCCCAGAACATTAACCTTGGAAAGAGCTCTAATTTTTGATTACTCTACTAGAATGTACATGCTTTGAGGATTATAAAAATAAATACGGGAATTATAACTTTTGCAAATATACAGTGATTCAATGCCAACTTTCCCTTTCAGGGGTCAACTTTTGTTTCAACAGGTCTTGCAAATACCTGTCTATAAAACAAGAGATGGTCCTGTGCATCCTCTCTTAAAATCTACTTATTAGTTTTCTTACCCAGCACCCAAACAGAACAAAACATATGCAACTGACATCAAAAAGGCAGAAATAACAGTTTATCAGAAATATCAGTATTCACATTCTTCTTAGGCATTCAGAATTATGCCTTTTAATTTATTTTGAGCAATTCTAGAAATGAGCTTCCAGAACTCTCTTATATAGGTGTGATATAACATTGTTATATGTGTTACACATCATGTGACAGGAGCAAAAGGGGAAGGAAAGACTGCTGAATCCATCATTTGGATAATCCCCTCTGTTCCAGACTTAATGCAATCTGTTCTGTTTTGGTGGTGGGTTTTGGTTTTTTGGGTTTTTTGTTAGTTTTTGTGTGTCCGTGTGTGCACTTCTGTGTGTGCATGCACGTGTGCAAAGAATTGTGTTTTGGACAGCACAATGGACAGGGGAGGTATTTACTCGAAATTCTCACATGATTAAAATAGTAATGAAAAACAAAATGGCTTGATGTTTCTTCTGCAATGTCAAGGAGAGAAGGTGTAACTTTGGCCTGATTAAACTTTCTTCACAAATAATATTCAAAAATATATTATTCCTCACTATCACTTCCCCATGTTAAAGTTATCTAAGCACCTCTTAACTCTTAATGCCTAAAAGAGCATCTAAGTGGGAGTATACAACAACTTTTAAGTGAAGAAAACTGGAATAGTTGCTTTTATGTCCAATCCTTGTATTTTGTAGCCACAAATATGTCCCAGATACTAACCTGAAGCATCTGTATCAATAATTAGATTGACAGAGTTACTGCTTGCAAAGAAATACTGAATTATCAAAATATATTCTCTAGATAAAAAAAAGGCATTGATTTGTAGGCATCACTGAAAGAAAAGACTCTAGATTTACTTTTGTAAACTGTTTTACCTCTGCCGAACTAATTTTCCAACAAGAAAACAAGGCAATGGAAAAACAGGAAGAAACATAAGAAACTCTTAACATGTGAGCATATAAATCACTGCACTAATCTCAACTGTAATCAGCAATCAGCTGAAAGCTCAATGGTGATGTAACAAAATCATGTTCCATATCAAATCTGCAAAATATATAAAGCACAAATGAAAAGCTGACAGTTCATTTCTGAAAAGCCTTTTTCCACACCACCACCAGGCTCCATTTTGAGTGAAGTCTTACCACTCCTCCCACCAACACAAAGTGTGTGCTGAACATTAAATTGCTAGCTACATCCTTCTGAATCTTCTATTAAAAGTCTCAGGATAACCAAAATTATTTTACTTTGAGAACCAAATTTTAGACTATTTTAGGGAATGTCTAAACTTATTCCAGGAGAGAAGGGTTGAAAAGATGCTCAGCTGCCTTTGTTGCTGCAAAGAGTGTCAAGTAAATCCACTCATCCACAAGACAACATGGCTTTATTTAAAGGGTTGGGGGGAGACAAGTTAGAGAGCCAGAAGACTTCACCTCCTCTGTAGCACGTGAGAAGTCAGCTTCTGATACTGGGACTGTAGCAGGAAGGACACAAAGACAGAATTTGGTGAGGTTTTTACTTGCTGTTTATGGTTGTTGAGAAAGCAGGAAAGCTGCCACAAAGCATGACTTGCCTGGTGGTCACGTTTGCAGAAGCAGCAGCTCAGGGTCTGAAGGAGATCCGATGGGAAACTCTGGCTAATGGGGAGCCTTTAGAGGTGATGCCCCAAACGAGCACCCTTGGCAGCGCATACAAACTGTTGGACACACAGAAAAGGGTGTGTTTGTGGAGGCTGCAAAAGAGAAATTCACTCCATCCTTCAGGCATAGGATACAGTAGATGAAAAAATGGATACTCTGTCCTTTCAGTATGATACTTACATTGCTTTTCCAAAATTTAACCATCATCTCAGTACACTCTTTTCTTTTGCAGCACCTTCCTCTACCAAAATCTCAGAGCAGCCATGAGCACCTGAAGCCACACTGCTACATACAGAAACACAGAGCATGCTTCAGACACAGGGAAGCTGTGAGTTTAAAATGCCTCAGGCAGAGGAAGCAAGTCAATTTGGATTTCTCTTATCTCCAGCAACAGAGGGCAAAAGAAAGGCAGTCTATAAACACCATCTCCTTCTCCAGCAATTTGTAAACCTAGCACATCTGTCCCATGCTTTATTTATGAGTGAATGAAAAACAATTGGATTTGTGTCAGATAGAATATCTAAATGCTGAAAGGAATGACAGATTTTGGTTTTTCATTTTGGCCATACAAATACACAGTTCATGTTTACTTTCACTACAAGTCAAAATCCACTGTCTTTCCATAGAGTTATAATTAAAAGGATGGATACAAACAAACCCTTCGCCCCTGCTGGTTTGCACTACTTGAAACAATGTTGCCTCAGATGGTGAAAATATTGGAAAACTAAACCTGCCACTTTTCTTTTTCTTTTTGACGACTTGGACTCTGAGACCGGTACTGTGTTAACTATATTTCTCACGTTTCTAATTTCAAGAGAAATGTCACCATAGAGCTACAGATAGCAACCAAAACAGTGAACCTTCTATCTTGCCTGTGGGCTGAAGTCAAATTATACACTAGTTAAAAAAGGGAACTACATGGTATGCAAGGATTTTCTACAGTTGAGATTAAAGGTGAATAATTCTTTCCATGTATTATTCTCCTTCCTTTACCCCAAAACAGCTCCCATAAATGAGGAAGTTCAAAACCTGCAAGCTGTTTAAGAGTTAGCTGAACATTGTACTAACTGATGAGGATGCATAAGTAGCTAAAGTGCATATCGTGTTTTAGAAGCTTTAATTGAAATACAAGTCTTCTGCTGTTCAGACTGTAATTCTTTTATAAATCTATGTATAGGAGCAACTATTAATATTTTCTTATTGCAGCTGTCCAATAGTGCCAGTACAAAAACTAAGTTGGATGATGGTATCTCAGATATTTTTTTCCCCTTTAAAAAATAAGCAATCAGGAAAAAGTAACATAAAGGCTTTTGCAGAAGGATCAACATGTTCTTGATCTTGATTAAGACAGTACCAGAAAGTTTTCCGTCAGAAAATCACAAGATTAAACAGATATACCCCCTTTGATTAATAGGATTTTCAAATAAAGGCCTGTTAACAGAGATGAAATTAGAAAGAAAAGCCAAGGAGGTTATTTATATTTTCTGTATTTAAAAAAAATGTAATTCCTATTGTTGATTCCTACAGAAACCTGCACACTAACGATGATTAATAAAATTTCTTATATAATTTTCCAGCAATTATAAAAACTATGTTTAAAAGTACCCTAAGGTGACATATTCTTAGTGAATTAAAAATCTGGCTTATATTCAGAAATTGCACTTATTCATAAAAATATTTGGCACCTTTAGATACTTAAAAAAATGCATGCATTAATTTAAGAAAAAAATCCGCTGAAGTAATCATTGCTTGATTTAATGCTCTTACAATAGATTTTATTTTACTCCTATCATACCTTACTAGTGATAAATTGATGGGTTTTGATGGAAGATACAGAAGTAAAGTTTGTATTAACGGTTTTGTGCTGAATCATTTATGCTGCATGTGATGTAGTGCAGACTGATTTCCACCTTTCAAAGAAGCCTGTAATACAGAAGCTACATGAAAGGAACACTGCACCTATCTTTGGGTTGTTCCACTCTCTCCATTGTGGTGATTCCTCAGCAGAGGCCGACACCTCCCCACCTACACGTGCCCTGCACCTGGGCTGACAGTACAGCCTGGACACAGGCGAGAGATCTGCATCAGGGAGAAACAGATCCACAAGAGCTGCAGACACAGTCCCATGGCAGAGACAGGGATGACTTGTACTGCACCTTTGCAGACTCCCCAGAGTGTGTCTACACCACCACCACCATGGGTGCAGACACAACAGCTGGCTGGGATTGCTGCTCCTGCCCCAACACCTTGCTGTATCCCACCTGCCTGGCAAGTCTCTGCTTCTCTGAGGGCAGGCAGGCTCACAGCCAAGGTGCAGCAATTCAGTATGGTACATGCTTTTACTCGGGAAATTCGCATTCCGAAAAACTGACAGAAATGACAAGGAGGATTGTCATTTTATTTCTTCTGGATTTACTGGAATACTTCTATCAAGGCATTGTTTAAGGAAGATGGAATTTGCTTCTCGAAAAAAATGCAAATGCCCTCTCCATGGAAATGGATATTTATCGTCTTGAAACCTTCTCAACACGTAGATCCTTACTGCTACTGTTACATGACTACTTTGAAACACTAGAAGACACTGCAGTATTTCTGACCTTTTCCTAAAGAATGACACTGTTATAAAACATTCATGTACAAATGGACCTATCCATCTAATCTCTCTGGACTTTATTACTTCCAAAGGCATTTATGATCCCACCATTCTAATTCTTAATCTAAACTTAGGTAGTTTTCTCTTCATTGACATATAATACATATGAACTAGTCACACATGAAGGAGGGGATAACCTTAGAATGGATTGTTCCAGTTATGCAAACTTACATAAATTTAGGTAATGCTAAAAGTATACTAAATTTCTCTAAGCAAATGGAATATTTTGCGAGATATCCAAGTTGCTAGCAGTCCTCTCTTCAATTTGTCATCCATACTAATTGTGCTTTCTGCATGGCTGCCCAGACCTTTGCTCTTGCACTGTTCAATACCCATTGACTGTTCTGACAAAGCGCCAACAACAAGAGCATGTTCCCTACCTATCACATGCATGTACCTTCTTCCCACAAGTTTACTTCACTAATGACTTACAAAATTAAGACATTCACTGGTTACACAGCCAAAAATTCACCTCTATTTTCTGTCATAGTTTCCTCTTTGTTAAGAATTCTCCCGGATCTCTGGAAAAGTCACTGAGGCTCTCATCTGGTTTCTTTCTGCAGCTCCTGAAGAATGTTGACCCTGTGTGGGCTCAGCAGCTGATTTTCACTGAGCAACATGCTTTATTTAACCATGTGGCATCCATGAGAGTTGCTGAAAACACTGTAATTTTCCACAACACAAGCATTAAATACAATGAATTTACAGGGTTTCTCACGGCTCAGTTCAACCTCAAAGCAATAGTAGATTTGTGGAAGTAAATTAGTTAAACAGTTTGCTTTCTTCTTTGATAAACTACATGCCCTGCTTCAGTTTAAATAATGAAAAGAAAAAGAGATATTGCTATGTCTAAGCAACAAGAATATGGAATTTATAATTACGTATATACATAATTATTATATATGTATTTCACATCTAAAACAAATGCACTTATAAAAATACTTTGAAATTGTATTTCCAAGTCTTGGTGGTTTTTTTTTTCTGTTTATTTTCTAAAAGGCAAGGTTAATTAGCAGTAACACTGCAATTTAGCCCTGGTGTCAGATGTCACAGCATTAATTATTACACAAAATACATAAAAGAGTGATACTCAAATCCTAGTGCACAGGAGAGTTATTCATTAATTTTAAGAAGGTTTTAGCAAGGAATCCTAGGTTGAACATAAAACCTAAGATGAGATTTTAATGTCTCTACATAATTAACTACTTTAGGGTGTATTTCAAACTCATAAAGCTATCCCATTTCATACCCATGGCAGAAATCACACAGCAAGCCAGAACTTTCTAAATAATGTATTTAATAATTTATTTATAGGATATCTAAATGCAAGTAGCTGCAAAGGATTGAAGAAGGTGCTCTCATATCTAGCCCAGCATTTAGCTAAGAAATGCTTACACTACTTAAAATTTCAATGTTTTAAACTTACTTTCTATAGCTTCATCTAACCTACAGAGATTAGCTCTAACATTTCACAGTACTATTAGTAGGTATATTTTCTTTATTCCCTACTTAATTTCAATAAAACCTGTTGAATGCACAGCTAACTGTTATTTTAAAGGTAATAGGAAGATAACGTAAGACTCTTCAAATCAATTTGTAAAATTATTATATTTGCTTAAGCCGTCCACCTGATTGGGTGCCAAAAGAATCCACTAGTCACCTCGAAACTTTGTGGTGATCTTATTTCTGTCTAGACACTAAGCTTTTTGCTGATGAAATTCCTATAAAATATAAATTTCAACAAGCTGAAGCGCAACCAACATGTCTAAGGATGAGTAGATCACACAAGATTTGTACTATCAGAAAAAATACATGATCATACTAATATATCTGCAGTCATCTCTAAATGTTATAATTTGTGACCATCAGTACAGAAACTGCAAAAAAGAAAAAGCAGCTTTCTTCATGTTTGACCTTAACCATTCACATTTTCATAACAGATATTTTCTTAAAATAATTTTATTTATTTAAGCATTATTATCCAATTCTGATCATAACCACAGGGCTGAAATTAGTTTTTACTTATCCCAAATGCCTGCATTTTATAAAACTGGTGACATAATAGACCATGAGTCTGAAGGATGTTCTGGGCTACAAACCACACATTTCTGTCTTCATTAGACATACACAGAAGACCAATAACATGTCATTTTTAACTAGCTTTCAGCTGAAAATGAATCTTATCTCAGTAATTGAAATACTAGATGTTTCTCCTCCAACAGACTTCTCCATAAGAACTCAGAAATGTGGATTACCTGAAGTTCATTTCTGCTCTAGAATTAACTTCCTCCTGTGACCAGACTTGCTCTTAAATTCATCATCATTAACACCCCAAACTACTAATACTGTTTTCTATCTGACCCATCTGGTTCCCAAGAGGAGGAAAACCTCTGTGCTATTCCCATCCCTACTGATAATCCTGAACTGAGAAAAGTGCTAAATTATTTACATGCAAACAGCTGTCCACTGTTTTACCAACAATCCCTCATATCTCAGAAAGGCAAAAGATACATCCTGCAACTTATTCTGAAGGAAACTGCAAAGCTTCTTGTTCAGGACGTGAGTACAGTCTAAGAGGTTTCTGGGCCCCAAAGGGTCAAATGCCACAGCCATGAAGATGTTGCATCAGTACTTTCACGGTGATTCCTAATACAAAGTATTCAATGGCAAAGTTCTCTGTTGAACTTGCCTACACAGCCTGTGGAGCGAAATCTCAGATGCCCTTTAGATTTTAAGAGCATTCACCAGAGATATGAGCTGCAGCACCAGCCCCAGTGGTACAAATTTATCTGCATAGAGGACCTTCTGAGAGCAGACTGGATTTGTAAAGTTTGTATACCCTCATTTCTGAGGGTACATCACTCCCCTCAGTGGCATCAAGTGAAGGAGGTGATGTTCCTCTGAGCACCATCTTCCCCAAATCTCTGTTCCAGTGAGCCAGGACAGCAAAGAAGCAAAGACACACAGTGAAGTGATCAGAACAGAATTATTACTATTAACTCATATGCATGGTATTAGAACTGTAGTTTGTAATAGTACTATCAGGGAAAAAACCAGAATGCCCTCCACAGCAAACTGCAAAGCTTGCACATTCAAAAGCACAAAACAAAGTTGCATTTTGTGGAGTGGGGGAAACGGTAACTGCTGGGAAACGAAAATATAACAGAAGATGGAGAAAAAGCCTGGTTGGGCCAAATGTATTTTGATTTGCATCATAAGTCTCTTGGACAGAATTTCATCTGCTTGTACATATAAAAATACAGGTGTAAACCAATCAAAACAGTTTTCAGAGAACCCAAAGTTCATAGCCAGAACAAGAGTTCTCATGGGTGACTATTTCTAAAGAAAAACTGTTATGCATACCAGCGTAAAATTCCTAAGACACAAGATAATACACAGAAAGAAAGTATCATATTTATCAGGATTTTACTTTGCTTTTATAGGTATGTATCATCAGCCAACTGAAAGTATAATCTCTATTATGTATATTCCATGCAAAGCAATTTCAACTAGAATATTCCACATATTCAAGAAAAGCAATGACTTCCAGTAAAACTGAACAGCAAGAACATTGCCCTGTCAAAGAGAAATATGGCACTTTGTGAAAAGTGAAAACAAAAAAGGAAACAATACCTTTGGTTTTGTTCCTACATATATCTGAATTTTGCCAATAGTTATTAGGATTTCAGGTAGTGATGTGCTACAAACCCACTAATTTACCTTAGAAGGGTCATTTGAAGTTCACCTACATAAGGTATGAAGTGTGAATTAGCCCTATGTTATATGCCACAAGTAAACCTAGTAACACAGATGTCCAGAAAAAAACCAAAAGTACAAAACTGTAACTTACTACCTTGAAATGTCTATTTCAGTGACTACTGAATACTGGGGATGCCTTTACTCAATAAAAGCTGCCGTTTACAACCTAATGTGTTTTGGGCTTTGTAGATAGGCAAAAGACATTTGCAGGGCTGAGCTACTTTGCCTTGCTGATATTCACAGTTGGCTGGGATTCAGAAACAAGCACTCCTGTACATAATTTCTCTGTGAACATAGATTTTCATAGTAAAAATGAGCAGATCAAATCCACTTGAAGACCTTGCCTTTTCTTTTTTTTTCTTTAATCCATCCACAGAATGCACATAGAAGAGAAAGAAAAAGGAGAGACTTGAAAGATTAAAGTAGATTTTAAATGTTAAAATATCCTTCTAGTAGTGAGAAAAAGTTTCTTTCCCTCCTGCGATTGGATTTTAACCCCATCTTCTATTAGAAGACAACCATGATTCCAAATTACTGTATGAGATTTTCCCCCATTGCTTTCGCTGAAACTATGCAAGTTATTCAGAAAATAATACACAAGTCATTGACAAAGAGACAGCATGACTGCAGATAATTACTCACTACAGGCAATGGGAGGATCCTGATGAAAAAGGATTTTAAACAAACACATTTTATACCAAAACAGTTTGTTCTCTCCTCATTTCTATCCAAATACTGTGCAATCCAAAAGGATTTTGACAGCTACCCTAGGGCACCAAGCAGAGAAATTATAAGCAAAAATGCTTTCTTTTTTTTCTTTCCTTTTTTTTCAGGACCTGAAACGGGATGCAGTTTTCAGGTGGATATGCCAGCATATTTCCTAAGCAGAATATGCTTCAGACGTAAAAAACTCTTTCAATTTTCAATGTTAGTTTTCAGTAGAACTACTAGACCATGGTAACATTTGAAAAAATGCGATTTGGGTCTTCCGGATCAAAATGAAAATGATTTTGAACAAGTCTCCCCTTGGTCAGAATGTACCTCCAGACCTCCTTACTCAGCATTACTTAGTGGCTTCCTACAAGGCAACAAGCCTCAAAAAATACTTTCTTCACCTTCTTTTTTTATTAAATAAGTGTCTCTTTCTTGAAGTCTGCCAGTGCAACAATGCTGAATGCTCTCTGACTGTTCAAAAATTTTCATTCCACATGCCCAAACATCTTGCTCTGCTGCATGCTTTCTCTTCTCCCAAGAGGCATAATCTGGCCCCATAACCTGCTGTACCTGCAGTACCTACACAGTGCCCAAAAAAGGACAGAGAGAGCAGTTATGCCAGCTGTCACACAGACACACAGGATGTTCTAACAGAGTCACTGCAATTTACCTCATGAAACTCAAGAGCAAAAAACAGTAGTCTCCTCACAGAGTCAAGCCCAAGTCATCTATATCATTGACTCCACGGTTTGGATTCTTCTTGACTGCTTCAACTGGTAATTTTCTGAGTATTTGCAAGACACAAGTAAGGCTGGTATTTCTCGTAAGTGCCTTTTTCTTATATGGCAATATAAGAAAGCAGGTAGTATTTCCCAAGATCTACTGATGACTAATAAGTAACTAGCTAGCTAACTAGTTATCATAACTACTACTATAGTTATTATAGTAGTAGCTATGATAACTATTTATAATTATAATTATTATATTAATTATTGATATTCAATTATTTCATTGATATTCAATGAATATCCCCAGAGATATCAATTTCTGGTTTGCAGACACTAAAAAACAGGGAGTGAAAGAAACAGTTTGCTGGAGGAGAAATTATTGTTTTACTTTTTTTAATCTAAGAGCACTTATCATATTACTTCTTACTAATCCTAAATGCTTATTGCAAAGACAAAAATTTAATTGACATTAGAGTTTTTCACTGTAATAAGATATAGATTACCATAAACGCAACATAAAACATTATTGTGCAGAGCTGTTAACAAGGCCTCCCGATTGGCTCTGCAAAACAGTTTTGTGCACCATGCTTTTTACAGGCATGTTTTTAGGAAAAACTCCAAGTGTTCTGATGGGTGACTGAAGGCAGAAGACAGCAAAGAACTTAGAGCAAAAGAAATGCTGTTTTACTGTTCAGACAATAAACAGACACTGAAGTCTGGCTTCAGTTCTTTCTGTCACACATTACTTAATAACCGTGATCCACTGATTAAACAACACTAGAAAACTAGGGCAATTATTTTCCTTATTCACAAAGGGTTTGTGATAGGAATGTGTAAAAAATTTTACCTAGAAAGTAGAGAGGAGAGATTGGCTTACAAGCTATATATCTCAAGAATTGCTCAACCAATTTTATTCTAAACGCACCGTTTCTGTTGAAAAGAAGCCTGGAAGACTGCTAGTACCTTTCAGAAAGTTATGAATATTTTGAAATAATGAGACAAAATTAAAAGAAAAGAATGTTTCAGTGCACTATGAATTCCACTCTATTTTTTAGTTAAAAATATAATAAAATTTTCATGACTCATGAGATATAACAACTTGCTTGACATTGGATGAGGGTGTGGGTAAACAGACAAACAATGCAGGAGCAGTGCTAGTCCAAATTGTGGTCCATATTTTGAGTACTTTGGAAGTCAATAAAGCTTTTGCAGTTTCTGGCTACCTTTTCCTTGATTTTGCCCCTGAATATTACAGTGATGGGAAAGATATGTCCTATGAATCCAATCATCTCCAGTGATGATATTTTTCCTATACACTGCAACACAGCATAAAGCATAAGGAATAAGCCTCAACTGATCCTACCTTCTCCTTTTCTGTGTCAGTGCTCTACAGATAATTTTTGCACCTTTTGCAATATATATCATAGACGGATTAATGACTCTGGTTCTCCCTTTTGTAGAACCATTTCTGGAGGAATGCAGGCATTCGAATCTGTCTCCCCCATAGAACATTAGCCGAAAATCTCTTAAAGACCATTGTTAGAAAAATGCCTTGCAACAGGAAAATAATAGAGTTGGCAAAAGAAGTGGGTTTCTGCCTTACTTTTTACTACTTAATGCCCCAAAGAGTAAGCAGGAATATGCTTGACTTTTAAAGAATTATCACAAATTACACTTCCTACTCAACCTGAAGAATACACACACACACACAGAGACATCATATTTGACTGCAACTCCCACAGTGGACTATCGCAGGACCCCATTTGCCTTCTGCATTTTGAGGTTGATCACAGCAGCTCCAGTTTAATTTATGTTTTTCTGCTCTACTATATTGCTGCATGTCTGAGCTCATCTGTTTCATCCTAATACTACAAAACACTAAGAATGTAACTAGATTATTTTGTAAATTCCATTTCTAAAGATCCTCTGACTTTTGCTAAATCCAGTCATATTTATCTTTGTTAAGTGTAAGATTTCAGTGCTTTATCTACCCTTTTCACTCACTTTAACTTTCCCAACAAATGAAAGAAGTAAATCATAGGGGGTTTTTTGACTTTAAAAAACACTTATTTTCTAGAGTGTCAGAACAATGGAAACAAAGAGTTTCAAAAAGTATCTACTGCTCACTATTGTGCTTCCAGAAATAGTACAGAAGCCTTAACTGTCCCATTTCCCACAGTTTTAATTCATTAGTTTTCTTTCAACTTTGAAAATTAACTTATTTCCTTTCTCACTTGTATTATGATGTCATACCACAAAGTAACTATGACAGGAGATCAAAGAAATGAACAGATCACCTAATTCTGTGATCTGGACAGCAATGTGAAGAATATTTTCATGAATTCTCCATCTTAACTTTGTATGCAGTGGACATTTTCTGACATTTAGTAAATGCTATCATCTTGATTTCCAGAATTCTGTTCAGTGGTAGTAAAATCTGTCCCCAAACAATCCACAATGTAGCTGTTCTTCATTTCCAAGCATAGTTAAATTGAAGTTTGATCTGTGTGGGTTTGTAATCATGTTGCAGAAAGGAGTGGGGTTTTTTGGATGTTTTTGTTGTCGTTGTTGTTTGGGTGGGTTTTTTTGTCTGTTGATGTTGTTGTTGGTTTGGTTTGGGGTTTTTTGTGTCCAGAGATGTATGAGCTGGGAAAAATGAGGCAAGTGACTGAGACCTGTGTAGCAAAATAATAGATTTTCCTTTCATGGGCTATTTGAACACTGCCTGCCACACTGAATATATTCTCATTCTTCCTTGCTCCACTTTTGCAAGCCAAATCTGCTTCAAACAGAAAAGTTATATTGAGGAATACTATATTTAGTCTTGTAATATGGCATAGCAGCAGGAGAGGTTCTGTCAATCAGCTGGAGTTCTGCTGTTTCCTTGGTTGACATTAGCTGGAGAATCTCCTTCCTCAAGAGGTGCAGAATCTAAAAATGATTCGGTAAATCTGACTCCAATGTTAGAAGACTTCATTGAGGGGAAGCCACTGCTGGTTCATTTGAAACACAGATTGAAAAGCTTTTTGACTTTACAGGTGGCACATAGGAATATGCTCCAGGTTTGGAGCATGTGTTTCGTCATTTCTGAAGATTTTCGACAAAGCTTTAATTTTACTATTATTTTCAGCTTACTTAAACAATGATAAAATCACACACCTATTTCTTTTCTTCTTTGGAAAAAACTATTCCACTTTCAGAAGCTGGATTTGGAACATCTAGTCTCCCAGGAAAAAACATGTTTAGGAAAGTACAATTTTGTCTGGTTTTCACAGTCCACTGGTGATTGCCAGCACCTGCAATAAACACTGGCCAATACACTTATCTGCTCATTTTGATGAAACGGAATCAATAGGAAATCCAAATCAGGTGCCATAATGTCCTAACGAGAAGAATCCTACTACCCACACATGGCTCCCCCTTCTGAACGATGCTTTGGGAATGCGAGGCAGGCAAGCTCATAGGTCGATGCTGAAAGGTATGACCCTGTTGGCCCCATATTTTGAAACATGCCAGAAGCCTGTGTACAAATAGTGCTCTTTTCCTCACTTCACAAATTTCAGCAGTTTAACAAGTCCCTGAAGTGAGGCAGAATGCAAAGCCTCATCCAAAGCATCACAACAAGAAGCTGGAAACCCTCTGGAGATATGCAGTCCGCCAGTGCCTCCACTCTGCTGATCTTGTCTAAGCTGTGCTGAATGAAGGTCAACCTTTCAATTAATGCCTATTCCATCGTAGCAAATTGCTTTTTTTTTTTACCCGTGAATTGATATGATATAGGAGACTTTTTTATTATTAATAATTTAAAGGTTCTATCTTTGTTCCCTTATCCAATGGCCTGCTTTAAAGCATTAGCGAAGAATACTAATAGGGCTACTTTCACATGGGATATGTTGGTGTAAGAGATTGTACCTGTAATAAGGTTGAGCATGAGGCATAGGTAATCCCCAGGTACTTTGTGATATTTGATTTGATTTGTGGTCCTTTGCAAAAGAGACAAAACATGTTTGAACCTGATAAATGTCCTGTAAGAGAAAGACAGATGTCTATTGGTCAGAGAACAAAATTACTCCCATGGGGATATGTTGCTTTAAGAAAGAATATTTTCCATGTCCAAATTATTGCGAATAGCACAATGAGCTAGAGGAAGAGACAGAGAGAGGTCAGATTTAGATGACTCTTCAAGCTCCTTCTGTTTAGCCTGTAATAATGCAGTGTAATAAAGTTTTACAAAGAACAAATTCTTTCCATAAGTATTTTATTTTTTATTAGCAGGTTTGGAGTGGTTTAGTTAAAACACTGCTACCTTTACCTCCATGCTTATAAAACATGTCAATACACTCCAGAAATTTCTACTTCTACTTTCCTTATACATTTTCCTGATAGGAGTCTATATTTTCATTTACAGGGTCATAGCACCAAGCTCTTGCTTGTCTACAATTGAATTACTGCTATGAACAGCACTGCAGCAAATCCAGCATGTCTTAAAATTGCATTCTTCAAGGCTCAGACCAGTAATGGAAGGGAATATTTTAAATAAAGGCAGTAGCTAATGTTTTCCCAGTTCTATTTGTCAAACAAAAGGTTTGTTTCTCATCAGCACAACCCTGACTGGGTATCCAAACTCTCACAACATGATGACCTTGTGAAAGAAACAACTTGAAGATTCTTAGCATGGAATTTTTTGTTCTCCATCCCTTCCTGTTTGGCTTCAAGTACCTTGTAGTTTGTGGATGTTAAAACACTATATTCTTGAAGAATAAATAGTCATATATATAATAGTGTAATTTTGGGTGGGGGTTTGTTTGTTTTTGTTTGTTTTGTTTTGTTTTTATTAATATTATTTCTAAGATGAGCCTTCTGTTCCACAAGCACAAACAATTATTTTGATTTTTTAATACTTTGATATGGTCGTCAGTGCACTCATGAAATCTGAAGATTAAAATTATAGAAAGAAGATGGAACTAGCTGAATATCAGTGAGACTAATGCAGTATAAGAGACACATCTCACACAGTGTCTGAAGAGGACCCCAAAATTAAGGAAATCTTTTGGAGATAACAGATAGAAGAAAAGTTCTGAAAGGCAACTTTATGATTTGCATAACTGGGCTATTTCAACTAACCATCATTCAGACAATAAAGTGGAGACCTTTCTAGATGTTTAAAATCTGTAAATGTCCAAACCCAGCTGCTGGTGGGACAGTATATCCTGAAAGAATAAAAGACCAAAGAAGCCATGAACTTCAGAAGTGAGATGCCTAGTATTCAGTAGAATGCCAGTCTTGCCAACCCTAGGGTAAAACGGTATAT
This sequence comes from Nicator chloris, assembly GCA_013400495.1. Taxonomy (NCBI): domain Eukaryota; kingdom Metazoa; phylum Chordata; class Aves; order Passeriformes; family Pycnonotidae; genus Nicator; species Nicator chloris. The sequence goes on along the minus strand of WAAE01011293.1, from coordinate 9,100 downwards.
TCTCCCATTTTCATGACATCAAAAACATTAATTATTTTAACTAATGGATGTGTTTCTGTAGGACAAGACTAAAAAAGAGAGTTAAGTGCTTGAAAAGTGACAACACAGACATCTTGGTGTTATAGCTTGAAGTCTTAAATCATTACAGGAAAGGAAATGACACTACTTGTCCTGTCCTCTTGGTGAAAGTGGCTGACAGAGGGACTTCATCTCACACACACACCACACAAAAACTTACATAAATGCACAGAGAAGGTTTGCACTAATCTTCTGTTTATCACCAACACTGAAAACACTACTCTTCCTTTTATTCTTTTCAATAAAAACTGCAAGCGTCTCCAAGCTTTTCTCATTAACTTCTCTTTTCTACACTTATCAGCATCTTTTCCACATTGTTGGGGCCATTTTCCAAACAATCATTTGAGGGAAGGGGAAAAGCCAAAGCAATAATGGGCTCAGGGTCACAATTGAGACTGTTCCATATAATAAGCAAACCTGAAACAGTAAACTGAGAAAGAAAGAGGGAAGGAGAAGAAGAGAAAAGAAAATGCTGACTTGGGTCAGGGGTCAGCTCTCTGATCTCATTGTCAGCGCCCCTGCCTTTTGCGTTATGGAATTTGTCTTTCATTACCCTGTCTGCCACTCCTGTCAATACACCCTCAAAAGACTCCTCAATAGGAAATTGTAAAGTTCTGGTTGAGGTAACAGGGGGAACTACCCGCTGAAGCCAGCTTGTGGCTCACTGCCGTTTCCTGGGTCTCCGCCCTGGTGCCACTCTTCCCCCAGCACCGCCTCACAGAGCATCAGCAGGGGCTGCAGGGGAAGAGGGGCTACACAGCCCGCCCCGCCCCTCCCTTCCTCCCAGGCAGGGCATCCCTGCTGCTTGAGGGAATGTCCAGCTTTAATATCTGAGCCCCTCAAGTGCTGCAAAGGCAAAAAATGCAGGGACACCTACTAACACAAAGAATATTGCAAAAACATTTGTTTCACCAAGAGAAAGAACATAATGATTTTCTGAAACAGGAGATGAGGTAAAATGAAGACTCTGAGTGTGGTAACAGGAACTTTAGGCATCATACATGATGAAGATATTTAGTTCTGGTTTATTCCCTCTAACTTCCTACCTCTAACAGACTGGGGATTTCCATCATAGTTAAGAGAGCTATAATCTCCTCTGACATTGGTACTACACTAACCTATATTGAAGGCCTTCCCAATTGAGTACCCAATTGTCCTTAACACTGGTGAATGTCCAAAGGAGAGCTTTTATTTGGTACAAATTAATGAATGATTTTCAGTTTTCAATCAAAAATACTTGTACATTAAGTCCCATTTGAAATGTCAGATTGTCTTTTGTTTTCAGTTTATCCTTCAATTTAAGTAAAATGGTATTTAAATGTGGGGTTGGGGTTTTTTTTAAATTTGAATTATATTCTTAAAATTGGTGTAATCTACTCAAACTTGTGATGCAAACTCTAAATTTAGTCATATGACTGGTGAACATATAAAACGCTTCATTGGAAAAATTTTCTTGAAATAATCATGTGCTCACTCTGTTTCTGAAGTTCCAGAAAGCTGTAATTAAAGATTTTCTTTTTATTTTGACACAATCTAAATCACTGAATTTTAAAATACCACTGGCCTTGGAGGTACACTGAGATCTCTGAAGCCAAACTTAAGTCTTTGCATAGCACTCCTCATAAATATGTTAGGATATGTCTCTATTCTAGTTGATAAACTCTGTCTAAGTTTACCAAGAAGAGCTGTGGTATAGCTCATTGAATCCAGCCTAATTCAGCTTACACTTCCTATACAAGGCAAAGGTCACTAAGGATCTGTAACATTTTCTGCAAAAGTCCAGAGCAATCCAGTTGTGCTTTTACTAAGCAGTTTAGTCCTAACAGCTTAAGAAAGTATTCTGATATCATCCTCTGTAGGTTGATTACTTTCCCTACAGTTTCTCAGTCTAGAGGAAAAAATATATCATTAATAAATTTATATACACCAAATTTTGAGATCATCATGGGCAGGAGATGGAATGAGGGAAGGAAGGGAAGATGGTTAGAGTATGAGTATGGAAGGAAGGAAGGAAGGAAGGAAGGAAGGAAGGAGATTATGAATTTTAAGGCAGGACAGCAACGT